>OZ020283.1:9304808-9447281 GCA_963971205.1 Aethes cnicana
AAGCGTTTTGGTATCATACTGTAAGCTTATAATTGAATAAATAAATAAATAAGAAATAAATAAATAAATATACATGTGAGGCGCGTTAATGGGCGGCGATGCGGGGAGCCCACACGATCACTTACAGACACTAGGTATTAATAATTTACGCACATTTAAAACAGTAAGTATAAAAATTAAAATAATTTACCAGTTCTTAGGAGTAAAGTATAGAATTACAAAATATTGTTGACCTAAGGAGTAAAATAAAAGAACCAAAGTTTTTCTATTTTTCTAAGCCCGAAGTCACGTGGAAACATTAAACTGAAAAGCAGCGTGTGTGTAGGTATTTCTAGTGTCTAGAGCCTACATCAATTTGTATATATTGTTTGCTTTATTATTAGAAAATTAAAAATACCTACATACATACGCCCACATTATGCATGTATAACATGCATAGATATAACATAATTAAAAGCAAAATTAATTTAGGTAGTCTTACTGTCTTTGCTTATAAATCCTATATATCTTAGGTACTATTTTAAACAGAGTAAAATCGCATTACGTAGGTATAGGTACAATTATTGAGTCAGTCCTGTTTTTTACGCGTAAATCCTGATCATTACCGTTTTATGGCCAATTATGTGGAAGCAGCACAGTTCCCTTCGGAGACGTTTCCGCCCTGAGGTTACCTAATTGTACTCTCGTCAAAAAATACACGAAACATTATTGTTTTTATCGACGACTTTCTTTGTTTTTCCTTTTTTCCCCCTCTTTCTCCGTGGTTGCGCAATTTATTTTCATCGCTACGGAAGTTGGTAAAATTTGTTTGAGGTTTACGGTTAGAATTCTCGTAGCGATATGAGTATATGATAGAGATTCTGGGGCGTTGGTAAATTTTGTTACTATACAGCTTTTGCCCGCGACTTCGTATGCGCAGAACCATTAAACATGTGAAATCCCGTTTTTCCCCTTCCCGTGTGAATTTCGGAAAATCCTTTCTTAGTGCTTCCACACACTCCCTACTAAACCAAAGTAGGTACATAACAAATATCAGCTTACGACCTACGACCAGTAGTTTCAGGCTGTGCCTTGTCATCAGTCAGTTAATCAGTAACGGAAGAGTTTCTTTATATAGTGACTAGCTGTTGTCCGCGACTTCGTACCATGCGCGACCTCGTACTATGGTAAACATCAAATGGCAAATATCCCGTATTTTCCTGTTTCCGTGGGAATGTCAGGAAATCCTCTCTTGGTACTCCTGACTTTCCCCAAGAAACCTACATGCCTACATTTCAGCTCTACATTTCGGCTGAAAGATGATGATGATGATGAACTCTTAGGTAGAAGTGAAGCAGAGTAGATTTTGAAGGTAAGTATGTTGATGGCGTGAACTACACTGATATAAGTGAAGAAGTGGACTATACTTGCCTATTAATAATCAAGTAGGAATATCATAAATTGAAGAGTGTGATAAATTGTTAGGATACAACAACAAATATCAGTCATAACCTGAGAAGAAAGCTTCTAGTTACCTACTAGTCTTACATGTAGTTCAAAATGTTAATTACTTATTATAATAATAAAAATAAGATTTTGTAAAAAAACTTCTCTCCGCTTCATTTACCGATAGCCACACATTGCACAAGTTTCAAACAAAAGCCGGTCGCTGAGCAAGATTACACCAAAACGTAACAAAACAACTTTTGTCCACACTTAAAAGCATCCAAACCCTTTTTTGCATATAATTGCATAACAATAACGATTTCCTGGACTCAAATTTTAAATGACAATAAAATTAGAGCAAAGAGGTCGAGAAAAAATCTTAAAGGGTAAACCTTGAAGGTTTGAACTGCGGTTTACAGTTAAACAATCGGTACAGTTATTGTGCAGGTTTTATGGTTGGGTTGTAAATCAGTTGGAGAAAAAAATCTTCGGTGACGTCATAGGTTGTAAATTGTTAACGGCCGCGATCAGCTGCGGAGCTCTTGTTGAATGTGTTTAGTGCCAACGGACCTGGTCCTTATAGGAAATAGACCCACAAAGGTGGCTGCAGGCACTGACAGTTTTAATAGCTCTAATGAGCTAAGGTAGGCTGTTGCAAAAGTTCTTTAAATTACGGATGCACAGTAGGATTTTGAATGCTTTGCTCAATTATTACTTGATGAAATTAGCAAGTATTTGAGACATTTCTTAACAGGTCATTAATCTAAATATATAAAACTCAAAGGTGACTGACTGACTGACTGACTGACTGATATAGTGATCTATCAACGCACAGCCCAAACCACTGGACGGATCGGGCTGAAATTTGGCATGCAGGTAGATGTTATGACGTAGGCATCCGCTAAGAAAGGATTTTGCAAAATTCCCACGGGAACGGGAAAAAAAGGGATTTTTACATTTTAATGTTTAGGCGCGTACGAAGTCGCGGGAAACATCGTAGAGATCTGAAATTTGGCATGCAGGTTCCTTGGGGAGCGTAGAGGAGCACTAAGGAAGGACTTCCCGAAATTCCCACGAATCGGGAAAAAATGTTTTTTTTACATTTTAAGGCGCGTACGAAGTCGCGGGGATCATCGTAGAGAGCTGAAATTTGGCATGCAGGTTCCTTGGGGAGCGTAGAGGAGCACTAAGGAAGGACTTCCCGAAATTCCCACGAATCGGGAAAAAATGGTTTTTTTACATTTTAAGGCGCGTACGAAGTCGCGGGGATCATCGTAGAGAGCTGAAATTTGGCATGCAGGTTCCTTGGGGAGCGTAGGGGAGCACTAAGAAAGGACTTCCCGAAATTCCTACGGGAACGGAAAAAAATGGGTTTATTACATTTTAAGGCGCCTACGTAGTCGCGGGGATCATCGTAGAGAGATGAAATTTGGCATGCAGGTTCCTTGGGGAGCGCAGGGGAGCACTTTGAAAGGATATCCCGATATTCCCACGGGAACGGGAAAATGGGATTTTTACATTTTAATGTTTAGGCGCGTACGAAGTCGCGGGAAACAGCTATCTATCTATCTAAATATATTAAAGAAGAAACTGACTGACTGACTGACTGACTGCCTGACTGACTGATTGATTGATTGACTGACTGACTGACTGACTGACTGACATATCAACGCAGAGCCGAAACTACTGGTCGTAGAGAGCTGAAATTTGGCATGCAGGTTCCTTGGGGAGCGTAGGGGAGCACTAAGGAAGGACTTCCCGAAATTCCCACGGGAACGGGAAAAAATGGTTTTTTTTTACATTTTAAGGCGCTTACGTAGTCACGGGGATCATCGTAGAGAGCTGAAATTTGGCATGCAGGTTCCTTGGGGAGCGTAGGGGAGCACTAAGAAGGAACTTCCCGAAATTTCTACGGGAACGGGAAAAAATGGGTTTATTACATTTTAAGGCGTGTACGCAGTCGCGGGGATCATCGTAGAGAGATGCAATTGGGCATGCTGGTTCCTTGGGGAGCGTAGGGGAGCACTAAGAAAGAACTTCCCGATATTCCCACGGGAACGGGAAAAAATGGGATTTTTACATTTTAATGTTTAGGTCGCGGGGATCACCGTAGAGAGCTGAAGTTTGGTATGGGAGTAGTTTATAACACTGGTCAACATATAGGCTACTTTTTATCCCGAGAAAATTCATAGTTCTCGCGGGAAGGCTATTAACAAATTCCACGCGGACGAAGTCGCGGGCAGAAGCTAGTAGTTATAATAAGATCATTGTTTAGTATAGTATAGTCAAACATGAGATATTTTTCTACTGAAAATTTCTGAAGCTCTATGTAGGAGATGCTGCAACCGCTGGATAAAGTTTTTACAACTGCAGTTTTATTCCTTTAAAACGAATTGTGGTTATCAATAATATTCCTAAATTATTATTTTCTTAAGTCTGGGACCATCCAGTTGGAACACTTCATCACTTCATCAGCCTGACAGCCGCACTACTGAGCCTGACTCAGCCTGACTTTCGAAATCGTCGGAAAAATACCCACCGATAAAGAATCAGCTCACTGATAAATAAAAGGTACTTTTATAAATGACAATAACTCCGTTTTTCTTGTGTCTATACTATGTTCTACGGAAGCTCTTACTAGCATATTTGGGGTCCCACTGATGGGCAAACGCCTCCATTCTCTTTCTCCATAGTTCTCGAATCTCCTGCTTCGAATTTATCAAGGTCATCCCGCCATCTTCTTTTTGGTCTGCCTCGATTCCTATAGTAATGAGTTGGGATCCAATCTGAAACACTGTTCAGCCACCGATCTGATGGTACCTAAATATAAATAAATAAGTTTCATTATTATTGTTCTTGGGTTGCCTTTCGTATCACATTCTTATCGCTCGAAAAAAATTTAATTCGTAAGCAGAAAATATATTGAATTATGCAAACCTAGTGCAATTTTTTCGTGTTTGGAAACCACTAAACTTTTATCGCATTACCTATACGCTTACTATATAAATACATAATACCATATAATTATGTAAAATACAATTACACAATACATATACCTTCTTCACGTTTCAAAGCTTAAGCTGTCAATCCGTTTTTGACAATTTTGTATTAAGTATCATCTTTACATCACAAAACTTGTAACGACGACCAGTTTTAAAATGTTTTTAAAATTGCAAAATAAGTATAATTAGCTACAATATCATTACTTCTTTCTGCACGGGCCATATAGAAAACACAATAACGATTTCTAAAACGCAACTCCTTCGATAAAGAATTGGCACAGGCTGTTGATAACGGCCGACTCTTTACGCGTATTAACCCCGATAACACGCTGATAAGGAACCATTGTTGTAGGAGCCTTTAATCAAACGATCTTGATTGAAAATCATTCTGAATATCGATTCGAGATTCGAGATAGACTTAAATAGATTCGTTGACTGTAAGTCTCGGACTAAGTCTGATCACAAATCAAAATGAGGTACCTACGTATACACTATCTGCCTATTTAATGAAAACATTTACATTTTCGTTCTGAATCGTAATAGTTGTGAGAAATGTAGGATTGAATGTTTTATTGTAGGTTTAAGAGTATGCAACCGTCGTGTCATCGCCTACTTTGATGTTTTTTATTAACTGATAAATATATGGTAAACTCCTCACAGGTAAGTGGAGAGGTAAATTAGGTACCTACATTACGAGTAACTATAACAATTATGCGGAGATTTATTTAAAATATTATGAAAGGGATTATACGTTATATACACACTTAGCTACCTACCTATTTATGGTAGGTTTTATACTATCTTTAATTATTTTTAATTTTTGCTTGTTTACCCGCTGTTTTTAATGATTCTTTTTTTTTATTTAAGTAGGTGAACATTTTTAGGGTTTTTTGTAATGTAAGTTACCAATTTGAACAAGACGCCTTCTTTGCTTTAAAATGCTATCTCGAAGTCCGGTAACCTAGTGAGCAAAGTGTAAATCAGTGCGCCACATATCGCCATAAAATGCACCTATAAAACCCATTACGGTCCATTTTTATCGGTAATGCTTCAATAAAAGTCGCAAGTGTAACCGACGCGTATAAATTGGCAAACTAAACAATGACCGATGCAGTTTCGCTCCACATTTCCGCGCGGCATGTTTTTGCATTGTGAAACTTTACTCTTGGTGTATATCACAGTAATTTGAAAACCTCGCTCTGGCCAACACGTCTTCGTAGTTTTAATTAAATCCAAAGTTCCCCAGTGCCCTCGCTCTAACAAATCCACATGCCAGAGTCCCACATGTTACCCGCGTGCGCGAATTTCGGGTGAGTGTTTATACCTAAGTACACCTTTAGTTTAACCAAATCATAGTTTACCATGTGCGATGTAGCGATGGGCCGATAAGTTACCTTATAACTCCCGATATACCTGGTAACCAATAGATACACGGACAATAGTACAATTTGTAGGTACATAAAACGAGGCAGCACAAACACTGCTAAAGATTCACCACACGCACATCTTTTATCGTCCCTCTGTCATAGTGTGCGTAAGGCTTGCACGCCACGCACCCGTCGGGCACTCGTAAAAACAGCAATTCAAAAGCTTCAGCCGTCCGCCGCGCGGTGGCGCTGACGAAATGGTTCGTATCTTGGTAGGAACGATTCCAACTTTGCGCATTTGGCGCTGGTGTGCTGTGAGAAAGTTTTAAATTAGTTTTCTTGTGAGATATTTCGGTGGAACTAGTGAGCCGGGGGTTTTGGCAAGCTTACGGGATTACGTATCAGTCGTATCAGCGTTTCTGGAGAATTGTTCAAGTCGTGATTAGAGACGGGGTTTGGATTTTTGTATATTCACTTACCTTCCGATTAAGAGGAATCTTGTTAGATTTTTTTCCTATAGGTCAAATAATAACCTGTGTCGTATTAGAGTAGAATAATAGCATAATTTGAGTATATGCCTTAACTTATCTTGGAGGCTGTAAATCATTCGAACGCAGTGTTTATGGCGCGATTAGCGGTTGGCATTTTAAGAGCATCCCATAAGCACGCAGATTGTAAAGAATGTTAAGTAGTTACTTAATTAAGTAATTGATGCTCGTAAATCATGATAAAATTTTATAGTCGTAAAAATCATGTCTGACGCCACTGATTGACTTTAGGTAGGTGCTTACCTACCCAAATTTTATAGTTGCTATGTGATCAGTTTTATTTTCTGAATGTGTGGATTTTAGCCACCGTTTTTATTTTTTATATACTTACTAGCCTATGCCCGCGACTTCGTCCGCGTGGAATTCGGTTATAGCGTTCCCGCGGGAATTGAGCGTTAAACTATAACAAATTATATACGAAAACCTTACCTACTCTTGAAACACTCTATCTATTAAAAAAACCGCATCAAAATCCGTTGCGTAGTTTTAAAGATTTAAGCATACATAGGGATATTAGGGACAGAGAAAGCGACTATGTTTTATACTATGTAGTGATTAGTTACTTATTCTCGATTGATGTTTAAAGATTGCCGATAAAGTGATCAATGTTTTTATTTGAGGAAGTGTGTAGTTTGCATTGTTGAAAAAGTTAGGTAAACGAAGATCTATGTGATATTTCCGTTTTCATTTTGTATTTTTTTTATTAGAAATAAGTACGTATTTATTAGATATACCTATCGATGTTGCTCAAAATTCGTTTGTGATTTATCGAAAGCATAAAAGCCACACTCATGCTTCTTTACCACACTACCTACACCTAAATGGAGGATTTTTTTATCTAGTGCGATTTTTCATCAATAGTTAAAGTAGATCACTAATTACCTATACCAAATTATGTCTGTAAAACTCGTTTTTTACGCCACATTCAGTGGTCGTAGTCGTGGAATCTGAAGTTCCCAGCGTCATCCACTAGAATGCCCCCCTCCCCCCTCTCATCTAACTTCAGCCGTTACCAAGGCTTCTATTCGTTCCAATTTGAAATTTGAAGTTGATGGAGCTATCTATGGCACCGCATATTTCGCGCTTCGCTCGAGAGAGGTCGCGTCAATTCACACTGGCTAGATAGAAAAAGTTAATCAGAAGTTTATAGATAAAAAAACTTAAAATAAGCCCCTCGTGTGCCCTTGTCTAAGTACCTAGGTAGGTATTTGAGGCTTAAAATTGTTCCGAAAATTTGAAACATGCAATGTCCACTATTTTGTACATGTTACTACTGCATAGAAGGACTTTACTTGAGTTTCTGTGGTTTTCTTACTTATTTTCACAAGATCCAATTTTATTCGCTGTAAGTAATTTCAAATCTTATGGGAACTGTCATCATCATCATCATTTCAGCCGAAAGACGTCCACTGCTGGACATAGGCCTCACCCAAGGCTCGCCACTCAGACCGGTCATGTGCTACTTGCTTCCACCGGTTTCCCGCGACCTTCACGAGGTCGTCGCTCCATCTTGTTGGAGGCCTACCGACAGCTCGTCTCCCGGTTCGCGGGCGCCACTCGAGAACTTTCCGGCCCCATCGGCCATCAGTCCTGCGAGCAATGTGCCCCGCCCACTGCCACTTAAGGCTCGCAATTCTTCGGGCTGTGTCGGTGACCCTAGTTCTACTGCGGATATCCTCATTTCTGATTGTATCACGCAGAGAAACCGTATATGGGAACTGTATAGCATTAAAAATAGTTTTACGTTTTGTTCATCTTAAGGACATTAGGATAAGAATTATGAGCAAGTAGGTAAAAGGTGGAAACTCTTATTGTAAGCGTTATTGGATTCACATTCAAAGAGGTGATAGGTTTAAACTAACTCATGTCTTTTCCAGAGCCCTTACAAATCTCCAGCAGACAATTTTTCATCTAAATCTTTTCAGCAGTTTTAAGTATTAAAAGGTTACAGATAGGCAGATAAAGTTTCAATCTCATTTATTATATTACTTAATATGGAAATGTTTTCAAGTAATTAAGTACTTACATGAAGAAAATGGCATCGCAGATTTTTTTCAACATTATAAAAGGGTGTTTTTTCTATTGTTTTCTTTAATTTTAATTATTTAGATTTCATAAGTCTTATTATAATTAGTTTATTTATTATTATTATTTATTAATTGTTTCTAAACATAACTATATTGTAAAGACGAACCGCTAAACCATTTAAAGTCACATAACATATATTTAACTGCAACCGATATTGCCACAGACTAAGCAAATAATATTGGCAGGGCAATAAAATCATAAAACCTGATAAAACTTAACGATCATCACAGCTAGCGTCAAATTGATTAGGATATCAATAAAAAACTGTCGTACAATTTTACTATTATCATTTTACAGTTTTATTTTTTTACACACCAATTTACGGAGATGTCTCGTTTATGACTGTTAAATGGTCGACAAGTAATAAAGTCGTTTGGGTGTTTGGTAATGGTTTAAGGTAGCATGATGCTGTAAAATAGTATTGTTTGGAAGTGCCTTTAGCGTCACCATAAAGTTCTTATGACTTTTTAAACAACTAACTTATCCAAATGAGTCGGCGTTTGTATCTACACATATAATCATCATTTCATATAATCTTAGTATGTATCGTTTAGTAGTTTGTTAATGGTTTTTTGTTAGGTTTTTATCAAATGTATTAATATACCTAATGTGTATACCTATGTAGTGATATGATTTTTGTTAAGATACTTGAAGGACTGGAAAGTGGCTAGGTTACTTTTTACCTCGAAAATAATCTATTAAGGGTGTAAGTGTGAATTCCGTGCGCAGACTATACAGTAGTTAAGTCGCGAGCATTTCCAGGTTAAAGTTACCTATCCATACTAATTAAGCATACTAAATTAAGTAAATACTGATTGTAGTTATTTCATCAGCCATTGGTACCTACTGACGTCTCCATGGAAAATATACCACAAACCACAAACCTTCTCGGAGCTGTGATCAGCGTCGCGTGGGACGTATTTAAGACAATATGATTAAATACCTACTTACCTTCTTAGGTATTTAATTACTGTGTAGCGTAGGTAAGGCTGTCGTCGTGGTGATTGGAAATAGCCTTACTTACGAATATATATAGCCTAAATCCTCTCATGATGAGGGGAGGCCTGTGCCCAGCAGTGGGGTGGGACGCAAATAGGCTGTAGTAGTAGTAGTAATAACAAATACCTACATAACTATATCCTCTCGTTGAAGTTGAGTTGAAATTGAAATTATTCTTTACAATTGCAAGACGCGTCCACCGGTTATTCGCTTCGTCTGGACCTCGCCCGCTTCCAAATACCCTGATCAATGAAAAATGAAATGTCTGAATGAAACCTATAAGTTTCTTTATGATTGCACTTTTCTTACATAAAGACTTTTAAGTTCAGCAACTGTAACGAATATAGTAAGTTTCAGAAAATATCTCACTTTTCAAGCCCTGTACGGTCTATTCAAATTTTTCATTATTTAAAATAGTTTTTTAATCTGTTTCATAGAGTTTGGTACCTACTGAACGATCTCATTCCACCGCAGTGGGAAGGTAAACTCATAGACATAGACATAGACATTTATTTCTCAATATCAAATTACAGCATATTTTACATGTCAAAATAAGAGAATTTCACATTGAGATCGTCAGAAAGAATACAAAATAAAAATAAAATAAAAATCAGGAATAAAATGTTTCACCGTTAGGATAGTCTTTTTACCAAAATAAGAAATAATGTTAACAAGTAATAGGATTAATATGGTACAATTCATCATTTTGTTATTTACCTTCTACCTGTGTACCTACTACATTTAATTTGTCTAGGTATTTGCCAGAAATATAATAGGTACTTAAATTAGAGAGAGATTATTTCCAAATTCTCATAGATAATGGTACTGATCGTAATTCAGTAAAGAGCATTGTCATTGGGGATTTAGAAAATGTTAAAGTGCAACTTAAATCTAAGTAACTTCTCACTTACCTGACTATACTCGTAGTAATGACAGCAATTCAGAAAAAATGGTCCTAGTTTTAAATATAAAATTGTTACTATAAAATACTGACACAGAAAATCTCAGGCCTCCTCATGTTTTAAGCTTAGTCCGAATTGTATAAATCCTTCGGCTCGACAAACAGCGATCCAATCTTCACCCTTATCCTAATAACACAAATCTTGTAACGAACATGCTCGTCGATTGCCGTTCCAATATATTTACGTACAATATCACTTCAGAATACAAACATCGCAATATCAGCCAATATATGAATACGAGCCCAACTCTGTCCGTTTGGCGCGGGACGAGCTCACATTTTCTGAATGACTTCACACACTTGCTCGGAATTCTCATACAGCGTGGACGAAGTTGGAATGCGAAGCAAAACGAGGTGCAATGAAACACTGACAGCGTAATGAGTTTATTTCATATTATTACAAACGTTATGTTTATAAATTTCCAAAGTGATAACCTCCATATGTAAGATTAAAAACATGCGTGGACAATTAAATGTTCTTTCTTATTTTTTATTAATTGTTGGTAAATAATGTAACAATATAACTATGTAAGAATTTAATTGGTGCCTACTCAACTTAGGTATACACTTGGATACTCAGGTAATTTTCAACTACATTTTTTTTATAAATTGGATCTCTTGCACGCTTCTCTTCACCTTAAATGTCATTCAAATGCACTCACGAGGATTGTTCATTTTGGTAACTTTTAACTCGATCGTCCAATCACCGTGGTGTAATAATAATAAACATGGCAAAATCTAAGAACTGTTGCCAAATCACCGAAAGCATAACGCACGAGCAAGTGCGTCGATAAATTTTTCAATTTAATTAAACCAATGCGACGGTGACGCGTCGAGCTGCAACATTGTTGCTGGTCGGACAATCTGTAACAAAACGCCAAGCGTGAGCTTGATGGAAATTTCAAGAGAAACGTAAATTAGAACAGTGTGTAGCCGCGCGTGTTCTAGATACATGTATTTGCATGGATGAAATCTCACCAAAACAAACGGGGTTTTTGTCAAATACATTAGTTAAGTGAAATGAATATTCCATCCACTATTTGCTATTTAGGTATTTAATTTCCTTGAATAATCTAGAGATGAATCTATTGATTTTAACTTGATGCTGCATTGTTACACAAATATATTTCCTACATTTTTTTACCTAAATAAATGAATATTAATCATATGTTATGATTACCATTTTTTTGCGATATCTAATACCTACATTACATTAACAAAATAAGGCTTCGTATTTTTTTCTGTACCGTCGTATTAGGGGGTACCGACCAATTTTTTTGTATAATAAAGGTTCTTATTCAATCCAACGGATCTCTAAAACGTTCGAGTCGTGTACTGTTACTTCAGTGGGTGGTCTTAGGACGTCTCAGATCATATTTATAGAATCCATATTTGTAAAAATAAAAACGGCGCAGTCTAGTCGAGATTTATGATCCATTGCTATTATGGACTAGGTTGTAATAATTGAAGTATCTTTCATCTAGAGTTACATTGTTGTGTTAATATTTTTATCTAAGTAACTAAAATAAATAAAGTAAAGTCATTGACCTATAATAAGCATTAACATATGGATGAACAGTGCCTAACAAAATATATGGAGCAAACTGATATTAGAAAATACGTTCCAATATGCTAACAACGCCTCTTTATAACGAAGGAAAAAAAGTTTTGACGGGGCCATTTTTCTCTGGCTGATTGTGAATCTTTATACTTATAATAGATCAATGAGTAAAGTACCGTTTGAAAATAAAGCTAAGGACCGACGTACACCTATTCACGTGCAGAATTTAATGACAAAACAAATTGTCGTTGCATTTTTCAGTAAATCGCAACATGCATATACTCCTAAAATTCTTTTGTTTTACGAATGGCTTCATTTCAAAACGTACCTATTTCGGCTGAATACACAAATAGTTTCCAGTTATGTACGTCTAGGGGAGAATTTCGTGAAGTTTTGGAACTCCGTCCGACCGAGCGCTTCATGCAAAATGTATAGAATGCGAGCTTTCTTCGTCAAATTTGTTTCTTTGGGGGAATAGTTTCGCTCCGTCCCTTCGTGATGAATTTGATATTTTCTACGGATAGGTAGGTTTCTGCGAATAGCACGTGACTTTCACCGGTAAGGTAGGTAGGATGGGTAGGTAAGCATAGAATAATAATATGAACGAAATACATTGACCAAATGTACGCCATAGAATAAAGAACGTGCCTATTTGATACCTATTCACAAATATCAAGGGGTGAAATTAATGGGTTTTACAACTTTGGTTACCTATGAACAATAATTTCATAGACTCAAACTTTTGTTGCCTACCAAGGAAATTCATCAGCGTTAGTCGATCGAGACGACTCCGAGTTCAGATTACATGGTAACGCATCAGATAACAACCCACAGTCAAGCTTAAACAATATTTATCCCAAATTCATGGAGTCGAGACATGCCACGTGGCTTTATTTCCATCATCACGCATCTGTTTGTACCATTGACATTGCCTCATTGATCGATGATAATTGTACCTACCTACGGTTTGTCATGTTTATCAATAACTATACTTGATTTTTATCATGCAATTAGATAGGGTACTTGGTTACATTAGAATAGCGTGCTAAGTTTTCCTGTTTATTAAAGCAGTTGTAGGTAGGTAATTTTAGACTTTTCACATTAGTGCAATAAAATAGCATAAATAATAAAGATAAAATCTTGAACTAGAAAGTAAAATGTAATCGTGTCGTGAGATGTGAATCACGTAGGTAATTAGTATGGGTTTTTCAGTTTTTTTTTCTTTAGTTGTTTTAGTGTTTTATTGTTACCTAGATGCTGATAATCTAAGTATTAACTTGAAAATAGTCTATAATTACCCAAGAGTTAAATTAATTGCTAGATGTCGCTAGGGTCGACGAAATTTCACATCATGCTGACGCGTTCATAAAATTGAGAGGTAAAGTGGAATGTCTTAAGTCTAGTATCGGTTGGTAGCCACGATAACTTTTCCTTTAGTGACCCTAAGTTACATTATTGTACTGCACAGCCATATTACTCCGAAAGGTCGGAGTGAACGGGTAGCTAAATTGCTGTCTGCATTAGGAATTCTGTTCGTTCCACTTCGGCATCAGTATATTCTGCGCCCAATTAAGGCTTTTGCTAGTTGAGTGCCTATTGTAAGAGGTATCTTAATTTTCAGCATTAAGATGAACATATATCTGTTCCATTATTTTTTTGAACGTACCTATATACTTTGTTACGTCTGAAAATACCAAGTTTTTCATTTAATTTAGAGGTATAAATTCGTCATGGAGCTTTACGTTGATGGAAAATACCTTAGGGGAACCTGTGTCTTGAATAAATTTCTTAACGTTCCCTCAGGATATTTACATATAGATGTGTGTGAAGTCCCTATAATCCCCACAGGATACTAGATTATGAAGTAGATAAAATCTGTCTTATTTAGAGAAAATCGGTGCCCAGCTGTGCAATATGGACATAATCTAGAATTCTATGTAGATAGTGGTTACAAATAGAAGTAAGGTAAACTTAGAATAGTAGTAGTATTCTAAGTTTATCTTACTTCTTTCTATGATTATAAGTATTTGTACATATAATCATATAAAGAAGTAAGGTAAACTTAGAATGGTAACCTTCAAACAAATCAGCGTACGCCCAAAATAAGTGTTAAATGCTATGATAGATGTCGCTACCTAGGTAGCCTGTATACAAATTTGAACTCCATGAGCAACATCTAGATGGCGCTGTACAGGCGAAGTATGAAAATTTTAAGCTCCCTGGCTATTTCCGATTTACGCCGTAATGTTAGGAGATTGACAGTCTCACATTGTCTCTGACATAATTGATATAAAGTAACTTAGGTACTTATCATAAAACATATTTACTCCATGTTGAAGTAATGGCAACTTAACCACATTAGTCTAATCTCCGCGGGGGGTAACTTCTAATGCACACCCACCACTTGAAGGTATTTTGATGAAATACTGCATTAAATGGCCGGTAACTAAAAGCTCTGGCTTTATAGGCACCTAGTCTAAACATGTGGTCAGATAGTGTGTGGTGCAAGTCACTAAATGTTAATTATTTAATCTATTACCTAGCTAACAAATATGGTTAAATTAACAGATGTTTATTTATTTTTATAACATACAATAATTCCGAAGACGTAATACAAAACCAAACAATTTGAATAACAACAAATAACAATGATACGGGAAGGATACCAAAATATCTAAGTTATTATTACCTACTCATTCAAGTTAATTACCTCATCATCAGTTTTTGTTCTTCTCAGCCACTCTATAGGTTAATAAAATTTGATTTCTTAGGGGGAATTCGTTGCAGTTGCAGTTTGTGAACTGATCTGTGTGGCTATTCTTGAAGAGCCCGATGGTCAGCAGTCACTGAAATTGATAATGATCATGGATTATTAAATTGTTAGCAAGTAATTTACCTTATGCCTAGAACTAGGTGTAGTCACAAAATATTTATTAGGGCTACGTACAGAATGGTCACGGAATCACCCTCCTGAAACTGTTAGCCCGCGCGCAATCGTGAGTGAATCGTTGGGCCGCGTGGTGTTACACACACATTTAGGTACAAATGTACAGACGTCCTCGCATGCACACAGACGTCTTCGCATGCAAACATTGACACTTCATTCGAATTGTGTTCGAGATCGTGTTTTTATAGGCCGTGTCCGCCGTGTGGTGTAGTGTAAACTTCACATGTACAGGTAAGAATACGACCTATACGTACCTAGTGCGTAAGACTATAAGGACAAATAACTTCTAAAGGATTTAAAAGAAACTTCTTCAGGTGTTTTTTATACTGACCCAATTTTATTACCTAACCTACATGGCCGTTTACACGGTAGCCTCTCTTATACAGAAAGTGAAATCTAATTCAAGGCTTGCCGTTTTATGTTTTTTGTCAAAAGTGAAATTTTACTAGTGCATCTTTTTTGCTTCAAATTCCATCAACCGTTTTTATACGAGCCCTTTTAAAAGCTGTCCGATAGTAATGTTGCTTTTATTATTACAGTATCGTGACTGACCTGACCTACTACTCTCTACTATATTTCCCGTATAGATAATTATTCAAATGATATAATTATCAAAAGATAATTATTAAAATACCTACAAAATTATGATTTAGTAAGACCTTTTAAACTTTATGTCAAGAACAGTACAGTTGGTCACAGACAACAAAACTTACAGCGTAAACATTTTAGGTTATGATTATTTCAAATTAGCTCTATACTTGCCTTGGCGGTCAAAAGTTTATTGAGAAATCGCTACCGCTTATGCCCCTACGCATATAGCGAAGTAAACGAGTAAAGTTGTTAGTATCCGCGGTTCCCACAACAATTGCCTTCGCTCCAACACGACTAAATCGACTGACTGCAATGTCTACCTTCAACTAGCTTAGATAAAAAGTCCTTTGTTTCATTTGCATCCCTTAGCCATAAACTCCGGTCTCGGTAGATGTATAAAACAAGCTGGCTACAATTTATTTATTACTACAATTTTACTACGTTAATTTGAATAATAGTAACAGAGCATAATTTTCAAGTGAGAATGTAATAAATGGTAAGTTTACGTTTGCGCGTTTCATATTGTTAATTTCACTATAAGTAAGTAGATAAAACTTTCGGACAAATTCATAAAAGTTACTTTGTTTTTCTAATACAAAATTCTGATCTTCGTTCCTATCGCGCTCGTTTCCCATGGAATCACTTACCAATCCAATCACACTTATTTCAATTCTACCCAATTCTGATGGAGAACGAGGAAAGTTAAGCGAGGCGTCCCTTTGTCTGAGTCATTATGTAAATGTATGTTTTAATCTACACAAAGAAGGATCGAGAAGATATATCTAACAGGCCCGACTGTATGCAAGTCACGGTTCCGATAGAGAAAATGTAAGTTAATACGTTTACCTAATTGTGGGAGTGATGTTTATTCCTGTGTCACATGAAATCGGGATTGGGGCAATCGATTGTTTTACCTGCAATTAGGGAATTCCTATGGCAGTCAGATGAAATAGAAGTGTCAGGACCTACTGAAGTTATATTGCTCAGTTTGATACTGCTTTATAAGAATTTAAATCCATTTAAGTACCTAAGTAAGTAACACTTTATTGTACAGAAAAAAAAACACAAATACAATTATCAATACAGAGAAGAGACACATGTACAAAGGCGAGCTTATCCCTACAAGGAATTTCTTCCAGCTAACCTTTGAGTAGTGAATTTAAAGAAGGTATCTCTAATCCAAACCCTAAAAAAATATTTTTACGCTTCACACACACACGTATTAAATGGCCTACCTCCAACTACTACTACTACTACTTCTACTACTACTACTACTACTACTACTACTACTACAGCCTATTTGCCACTGCTGGGCACAGGCCTCCTCTCATCACGAGAGGGTTTGGGCTATAGTCCCCACGCGGGCCCAGTGCGGATTGGGTACTTCACACACATCTTTGAATTGCTTCACGGTAAATTCAAATTGCCTACCTAGTGCGAGTGAATAGAGCTCTTAAAGGCCGGCAACGCATTGGCAACTCCTCTGGTGTTGCACTTGTCCATGGGCGACGATGACTTCCTCCCATCAAGTAGCTAGTCTGCTCGTTTGCCCCCCTATAGTATAAAAAAAAACCTAATTATTCATTTAACTTAAAATACTTGGAATACTTGGAATTTTCGTCATGCTTTATTCTACGTGAAATCCGCAAATGGCTTCGGAATCACAATGTTTATAATTAGATCATTAAATTTCAGCCTCTACTTACGTATTCCTATCAGGGCTTATCATAAATTAGTTCATCCAATTTTCTTTAATGACTCAACTCGCATTAATTCATTTCTAAGTCCTTGTAGGTTATTAGCTCCAGTTGTCGTCTCCAAGGGATCTCGATTCGAATCAACATGAGGTGTTTACTACAAAATGGGCTATCCGCTGATGTCATGCCGATTCCCATGCAAATTTTAACAACTCTTGCTCTTGTAATATTTTCGACTGAGAGAATTGGAGTGAACGAATTGGAATAATCTGCGAAATTATCGCCTTCAGTTTAAATGTAGTCAATTTTTTTTTCAAGTTTATTCTACTAAAGTGGAAGAAAGAAGTGTGCCGTATTAATTATCGTGTCGGTCTTTATTGACAGTAGTCAAAAGTGCATTTTGTATGATACTAAAAAAAAAAGGTACATACCTACCTAATCAAACTGACAATTATATAAATGTAATTAGGTATCTTCCACACGCTAAATAAATGACCGTTAAATATTATAAATACATGGTGGGTCAGAAAATATGGCAAATAATTAACCCACAGTATCGGCTATCGATTCTAAGTATATTTATACAATTTCTTTAATATTTTTCAAGTTTGTAAAAAAAAATATTTTGTATAGGATTCAGGCGTCGCTCACACAGCCAATTCCATATACAATTTTTTTTTACCAACTCAAAAAAAAAAAGACTTATACAATATACTTAGAAGTGATAGCCGATACGGTGGGTTAAATCTTTGCCATATTTTCTGACCCACCGTGTATATTTTTTATGACAATATGTACTCGAAAAATATTTGCCTCGACACGATTTTAAGAGGTAACCACGAGGCAAGGCAACCTTATTATTCGCTCAGTGAGTTTAAGGTAAGCGTACTTGGAAAGATATTTCCACCCGACTACCCCAAGTGCCTCAACTATAGTAGAAGCTTTCAGAATTTTAACTCTTTTCATATGTCATTATTTGTATGTTGTTTTTATAATATACTAGCTGACACCGCGTACTTCGTACCGCCTTAGATTTTTTTTTGGGTATGAAAAATAACTTACGTCCTATTCTCAGACCAACTGAACATACACTCCAAATTTCATAAGAATCGGTCGAGCCGTTTCGGAGTTTGGTTACAAACACTGTGACACGAGAATTTTATATATAAGAGATTGTAGCTTTATTTTATTCGACGAGTTAGCCGTTATCTTGTCAGAATATGTTAATTCGCGCGATTCAAACCCGTATGGAAATGGCATGAAGGTATTGCCGATTAAACAAGTATCAAAATAAAGATGAAAATTGAAAACGTTGCATATCTTTGCCAATTAACGCTTGACTTATGATAAGGATGATGATTCAATTTGAATTTACCACTGAGCTTTTCGGTGGAGTTTAAGGAAAACATCGTGAGGAAACCTGCACGCATCTGCGAAGTACTTAGATAAGAAATACTGCGTAGTTCTTAGATAAATAACACTCTTTAGGTTAAGTATCTATGTATTGTAATGCCCTTGCAGGGTGCCATATGTATTGCTAGACTTATAGAAAAAAAAAACTAACACCTTTTGTATTTTGATAAGCCATGAGACATTAAAGTATAAGTAACTCAAAGATGTGCGTGAAGTCCCCAATCTGCACTGGGCCTGCGTGGGGACTATAGCCCAAACCCTCTCGTGATGAGCTGAGGAGGCCTGTGCCCAGCAGTGGGACGCAAATAGGCTGTAGTAATAGTATTTAGTACCTAGTAGATATGATAAGGATGGTTTTAAGATTAGGTATATCCAAGTATATTAGATAGACCTATCGTATTTTGAATATAGTAGGTACATATTGTATAGGGTCGATGAGCTAGCGACTGATGACAAACAGTACCTAAGTACAAAGTGGTAGGTAAAAACTCGTTCAGCCATAGACATAAATAATACTTCGTATGGACCCGGCCTAACGTACATGTTATGTGTCCCCACTTCCTTGGTGTCCAATCGAAAGTTATACCTACGTGTATCGTGACACTAAGGCTGAGTCATTGCACGTTTTTCCAACAACGAAATGAGTGTTTAGATACTGAGAAACAGTTTCTTAAAAAACGCTTTTTGTCACGAACGCTCGGTGACAAAACTTTGGATTAGACACCAAGGAAGTGGGGACATATTATGTGTACGTTAGACCGGGTCTATATTTTTTACGTCTATGCGTTCAGCACTAAAACAAAAGTCACGCTAGGCTTAGGTACCATAATTCATCTATTGTGTATTTTACCTTAACAAGACAATTCGCTATGATAAAAAGTGAAATATTCATAAGTTCAATCGAACTGACTTCATGAAATTATCAGTAGCAAGGCGGCTTATTATCTTTCGGTGTGTTGCTAACCTTAACGGAAAATTAGAAGGGAAAACAAGACGGGATAATTGTGCTCCCACCCCCCCTCGTTACCCACTTTAATCTCTCTAAACTTTTATTTACTCGAGCCAAATTGGTACGATTAGCAGGAGGCCCGTTAACAGCAATGCTTTTGTTTAACTTTGTTATGGGCACTCATTAATGTTGTAACTCGACTTACCGGGCCATTTTACAACACCAACTTTTGAACTACAATATTTAACCTACCTCAAGAATTTCGATTTTTCAGATTTATCAAAAATAGAGGTGCCTGACTGTAGTTAGGTACGCTCTTAAATTAGGTGTTTATAATGTTGAACCGTTATAGTAATACTTAAATAACAAATAAAATAAAAATTTAAAAACAGTTTAGGTAGTAACACCTACTCAGGTGTTACTTTTTCCTCGATAAGAAGGCCACGCTATAGGTACTATTGCATGTGTACCTACCTATTTACATATAGGTAAGTAGATATTTATTGCTTGACGGTCCAATTTTCATAACTCTGCTTACGTTCTTGCGTCATGCTGTCTTCTTTTAATAATACCATGGACAATATCTATTTACCTATAGATAAACTTATTTTGTTAAGGATTTGTTTTTGTTAAGTAAGTAGGTACCACCTATAATGGTAAAGTTTAAATGTTTTCTTCTCAAGTCATGATTATCGAAAACAGTAAAGGATTAAAATAAGGCGCACCATCTTATAAGCACTTCTTATATGAGAAAAAAAACACAAATGTTTAGCGGGTAACTGGGTACCTATAGGTGCCAACTCTTTTTAGGGTTCCGAAGTCCACAAGGAACCCTTATAGTTTCGCCATGTCCGTCCGTCCGTCCGTCTGTCCGCACTATTGCTCGGAGACGCTTAGTCCTAGAAAGCTGTAATTTGGCATTAATATACATATTAGTTACGCTGACAAAGTGGTACAATAAAATGTTGAAATATATTTTTTTATAGGGTTCCTCCCCTACTCGTAAAGTGGGGATGTAATTTTTTTTTCTTGCGTACCCCATGGTGCGGCATATCGTTGAATAGGTCCTAAAAAAATATTGTGGGTTTGTTAAAACCATTTTTTGATTAAGTGATGAGTTTGTGAAATATTAAGCTTTAAAGTGCTATTTTTTGTTAGAGTCACGTGTCCCCCCACCCTGCCAGATAAATGGTGGTATTTGGATGGCTGAAAAAAATCACGGTTGTGGCATATATAACGTAGTTGAAAGGAAAACTATCACAGCTAAGTAGGCTGTACAAACTTACGAGTCATAGTCGACCAACTTATGAAATGATTAAAATGCCAATGATTTTTCTCGACCGGCAGGGGCGTCGGGCGGGCACGTCATACCACAGGCTAGCTAGATGCTAATAAGTCTTAGAAAGGTACTGTAGGCATCCTCAACTTCGGAACCCTATACTTTGCGCGTGGCCCGACACGCACTTGGCCGGTTTTTTTATCAAATGAATTGTAAATTAAAATTGTTTATTCTACTCAATCTGTTATTTTCAAGAAAAATAATAGGCTAAAATTATTAGATACTAGCATGTTTTAAGATATTTCATTGAATTAATCTATTATTTTTTCAACATTACTAAAATAAACATGTTCTCCAAAGTCTTGTTTTAAAAAGACCTGTCTCTTTTTCTCCAACGTCTATTAAGTCTTAAATTATAACTATCCCAAAACTGCATTCTGTAAAGCATGCAGTTGCAACATCCGCCATGTTCCGAAATCGAAGTTCGAGCGCGACATCGACTACAATATGTCTGACCCTCTCTTACCCTTTGATAGTTGCATATCATTGTCTCTTGCTGACGGCTTGAATTAGGCCAGTATACGCATGCGCTCCGTGTCAATGTCAAATCAATTCTTGTAGGCTGATGCAACCCGGTTCTCAATATTGGTGAAACTATTTGTTTGATGATTAATTTTTTGTTGCAGGATTTATACCTACATTGGAGCATGGCTGGAGAGGAAAAAGTGGTATGTCAATTCAATACTTATCTATTCGGCTTTGGGTTTGAATAAATCTGAGGCGTATTGAACTATTTAAATTATTCTATGACCTACCTACTAGGAAAAATATGAAAAACTATTTATACTTTAATAAAGACATTCTAGGTAAATAATTCAAAGGTTGAAGGTATTTTTCTTTTATAAAATGGGGACGTAAATAATAAGTATCATTTAGACATTTTACACACATTTGATAGGGAAACCAGTACAAGTGACTAGACATATCTCTCGTATATTTTTTTGCTGATTTTTCAATCGTCAGATAAAATTTATCGTTTTTGTTATAAATATAAATTGTATAGCGTTAGCTCTCGTAAGACCTATCACACTGCCGGCAAGCCGTGCAGCAGCCGCACAAAAGCCGCACGGCTTGTAAGCGGTGTGACAGGTCTTACGAGAACTAATGCTGTAGATGAGCCGCAAACGACCTGCAGACGCAACGCAGACGCGCCGCATACGCAATACGCATTCGGTGTGATCGGAGCTTGATCCTTAAACCTCCAAAACTTCGAGAAAATTCTCAAAGATGCAACATGTTTTTTAATATCAAAAATCTGTTGCATCACACATCAATGTAATTAACTTATCTAAGAGTCAGCTTTATAATTGGTGTTGACCTCTTACATAGACCAGGAGCCGTAGCCATATTTTTACGAGTCGCTCATTACTATGTTATGTTATTATATTACGCCCCGTGTCGGTCGCGAGCCGAAAGACATCCAATTTCCCAACTTCCCATTTATTGATATTGACTCGGTGAGGACGCCTCGTGAATGGCTAACGTCTGACGCTGGAAGTGAAAAAAACAACTGTTATCGCCCGGAAGACAAATATGCTGCCTACATAGTGTCTTGTGGATACCTAATGTAGACATTCCTTTTCCAATGTATAAAAAAAAGAATTAGGTATAGTGTCTCATGGTGTTTGTAAACTCTGATAATATATGTTTACACAGGGATAGATATTACCTATGTAGGTACGTAGACCTAGTCCGTTTTAAAAGATAAAAGACCAAGTCTCAACTGTTTTTTTAGGTAGTAATTTGCATTAATGTTATAAACCGAAAGCAATTATGTCTTTCACCTATTTATACCTCTTCACACTTAAACCGCTGAATCGATTTAGATTAATTTGCATGGAGATAGGTCGAGTCCCGAGCATACTGGAGAGGATATTATTTTTTCCCGGGGGCAAAAGTTTGATATGAAGTTCAACACGGATCAAGGCAACTTGACTGACACATCTAGTATGCCTCTGCATGCGTGTGCGATACTTCGCGGTATCGCTTTATTATCATCAAACCTAACACAGATAAGCTCGCGACGTGACTTGCGAAAAATAGTCGTTTGCCCCCCGCATTTGAATCCTTTACTCAATACGCATAAGGGCAAGGATATTAAGGATGTAGCCACACCCGGGCATATTCGATAGGTTAATTGCGTGAAAATTCACCTTTGTAATGTTACTAGGAATAAGCTAACGGTGAAACTAATTTATTATTCTTAATTCACAGGTAACCTGTTACACCGAAACACTAAAACTGTACACGCGTGAACACTGTACACTGATAGAAAAGTGCCCAATAAAATGGAAAAGTTTCTAAACAAGACTGTTAGAACACAATTTAGTGTTATTTAGAAATCATAATAAAGTCGGATATTATAGGTTGGTAGGTACCTCTATTCATTTAAGACTTCGTGTACACAGTCGACAGTGCAGCTAGCATAATGTAACATTTACCGCCTAGGTATTTGAAAATAGAAATTATCCCTCTCAATGTTCAAATATCTCTGAAATCCAACGAATTAGGTCACGTCAAGCGCCGTATCTCTGACTCTCATATGAGCGTAGGTACCTATAGGTACTTTAGAAGTTCACGCTTGGGGCCGATCCGTTATCAACGGCTACAGGGCAAAGAGAAAATAATTCCACATTCAAAAATACGAGCCTGCATACTGGCAGCACCTAATTAAAAACAAAATGAAACTTGTACCAATTTACGTAATGACATGCGAACCGATTTAGTTTTGAAATTGGAACCTGTCAATGTGGAATGAACAGCCAATCAGAGATAAATAACCGTTGGCGCGTCCGCGGCGCGGCCGCGTCTGCTCATTTGCATTTCAATGGGCCGCGGGGGGAGGGGGCACGGGCACAATGGAGGCTTACCTGACTAAAATCGTGCCACAATTAGGGAATTTAAATGCTACGTATATCACCTACAGTATATCCAAATAAGGCCAGTAGATATAGACATGCTGCAACCGAACTGCAATTTCTATGAGAGCTGTGCAGTCGAGGCACAGTTTGCAGTTTTTCATATTGATCATCGTTCAAATTCAGTCCGTCTGTACGGGCCCTTACTAGTTCTGTAAATTCTGTACGAGTGACGTTTTGGTTAATTTCGAGTGCAAATGTAGCGACCTTAAATTTAGCTTACTGGCTTCTCGCTTTGTACCTATTGGCGCGGCCTCGCGTTGCGTAATATTTCCGATTTGTGTTTCTTTTGTTTTACAAGTATATTATTTACCAAGAAGTAAACTACACATTCATGAAATTTTGTCTAAAGTATTTTTATACAATTAGTACTTAAGCAATGCTAAAAATAGACTGACGTTTACTATTAAGGAATGGCTATTGCTCCTCGTAATGTATCGCCACCGCTCTGATGTAATATTACACCTCACACAAAGACGGAATAATTTGAGTTTTTATTTTACGAGTTTTTAACACCACCTTAGAAATATTAAACATTTAAAAAAATATTTTCATATCACATTTTCTTAGGTAGGTATGGTTTCAAGCGAAGCGAAATATAGCCCCCTTTCCCTAAGTATTATTAGTGAAAAATGAAAATAAAAACTTTTGTGAAAGTTAAAAGTGAAGTCGTGGTGATTTGGAACTGTAAAGTAGAAAATTTGTTTCACGTTTTTTTTTGAGATGACAGAATTATGGCGGCCGTTCCTTGATTTAAATAATAATCTATGGCTTAACAAAACCGCTTATGTTGATGTAAAACTAGTGGTATTGTAAACTAATATTTTTTGAGAGAAAACAATCGAAAAATTTTGTAAATGTAATCAGGTCTAACCATATGAGAGGTCGGCTTATCTTATCGCTGTGGATAGATCAGTTGAGTTCGTATAATATTCCGATCCGACGTCCACGGCGGACGTGCCCGACGCGCGCAAAGAATAATTTCACACTCGCAGACTGCTTGTTAGTGTAACGAGCACCTTAAATTGATCGCTATAACGTTGTAACTCAATGACTCCTTGTTATAAGGCGAGAACAGTATCTATAGTCGCCACGATGCAAAGTGAGGGGGCTATACAAACTTATATGTAGGTATGCTTCTGTGGAGACCATAGTAGGTAGATATAACAGAAGAAATTTATAAAAGGAATTTCAGATTGAGCACTTTGTTTTTATACATTAAGAGGGTTTATCCCGAAAGTTGGCAAGTTGTTTAGCTGTCAAATATTTCGCTGTTTTTCTTAATGTCTCAATATTGCTGAATTAAAAAGGAAGATATCAATCTATGGTTGAATGACGCGTCTCGTTTTATATTTGTTGGTTAGGCATTCAAATAAGATTACATTAAAATGCATGGAAACTGCGATAGAAAGTTTTCAAAATATATTACTTCAGTAATACTAAAAAAATCGTGTTCCTATGATAACTGTTGCAATCCGTACTTAATGTTTCATTCAACCATAGAGCGAAAATCCATGTTTTCATTCAGTAATATTCAGAAATTAATGAAAACAGCAAAATATTTGACAGCTATTTGCGACGTTACCAACTTTCGGAGTACCTAAACCCTCTAAATTTAACCAACCTATTTCTATGCACAATTATTAGAATTGCTTAAATTCCATGACCATGATTATCTTAATTAATTGGTGCGCAAGCGTGAAATTAAAATAACTAAGACGCAAGCTGATACGAAGAATGAACATTAGAACAAAAATAATAATGAGAGCCGCGTAATGAAGAGCAAGTATGAAAAACCGGCCAAGAAGCGAGTTAACTCGCTTGGAGAGGGTTCCGACCCTTGATTATTTTCAATGTCGTCATTTTCAAACCGTTTCACAGGGTTTCTCTTTTATATGATATGTGTCAAATACCATGGACTTCTAATAATTTTCCTGTAATCTATAGGTTAATAACTATCCTCCGTATTTTTTTAAAATTTTTAGGTCTAGTAGTTTCGGAGATAAGGGGGGGGGGGGGGGGTCATTTTTCTCCTATTTTCTTAAATAACCCGAAAAGTTTTGACCAAAAAAGAAATTAAAAAATATATACTTGAGATCCTCATAAGAAGTAAGTTCATTTGATATGTCACACGATATAGTTTGAAAAAATCATTAATATATTTTTTAAATTTAACCCCCAAAAATAGGGTCTATGTTTGAAATTATTTTACTTTGGTTACACCTCCGTCTTTGGGTCACAAATTTACATATACGTACCAAATTTCAACTTAATCGGTCCAGTAGTTTCGAAGAAAATCGTCTGTGACAGACGGACGGACAACACACGAGTGATCTTGTAAGGGTTCCATTTTTACCTCTTGAGGTTCGGAGCCCTAAAAAATATCTCGATGGACTGGTTTAATAGATCTTCGTAGGTATCTTTTTCTGCTCATACTTAATGAAATTTCAGTCTTAGGTAATAAGGTATCTATGGAAACACGTCGGATTCATACAAGTTAATTAAACAGAACAAACAATCTAGTGTTCAATCGGATACTGTGACCAATTAACGCTCCGGTGGATTTGCGCCTTCTCAAGTGTGGCCACTTAAAAAACCGGCTTCACGTTTAAAAATAAAATGCTGCACATTTCTTTACGTATAAAAAACTTCTACTACCGGTTTATAATTAGGTGTGTGCTATTAACACAGTCGATTAAATAGTCTGTGGCTGCCAGAATCCAACCATTCGCGAATAGATTATGTCATTTTATCTATAGTACCTACATAAGACTTACCAGGTGGGTGTCCAACAAGATGGAGCGACGACCTGGTGAAGGTCGCGGGAATTTGGTGTTTGCGGGTGGCATAGCGTAACTTCATCCTACTTGTATAAGGATATCCTACAGGATCTGATTTCTCTTACTCTATGACAGAGGTCGGTTATTCTAGTTAACGGGGAGTATCATTTCGGATATAGAGTCCATTGCTCGGTTACGTGACCTTCGTTCTGTCGATTTCTACGTTACGAGCTCAGAGGTCAGACTGTCGGTTGTACCAATAAATTAAAGTGTACATATTTGATATAGGATTAATAAACATGTAGTTTTCTGAGTACCTTGTTTGTATTGTAAATTTAAAAGATACCTACAAGAACATTGCAAAATACATTTGCAGCTTACCTTACGCGGGTGGATCAGGTAGGCAGGGTGGTTCTCGCAAATACAGGCGCGGGGCGCGATATGAGAGAGCATGTTTTATATTATTGAGCCCCCAACGGCCGCCACTGGGTACCTTTACCTTGTTTACAGACGTACGAGGGGTAATATTGTCGTACAATGTCTATTTGCTCGGGGCATGGTGGATTTTTTTCTGAAATTTAAAGAACTTTGCAACGCTGAGTATTATTATGGCGAGATTGCAGGAATGTCGTGCGATTAACTCTCTTGAAATATGGTAAGGTAAGAGCATGTGAGAAGGAAAAAGTGTGTAATAAATAAGACAAAAATATATCTCCATTTCTTTGATTGCTAAACCTGTTGTCTGTTTTTATGATCATAATCTGGTGAAAAAATAAGTTAGGTGTAAAATAAAGTATGCAGATATTGTCTAGGCCAAGTTTGGGCAACTACCTAGGCAATTTTAAGGCATTTTACGGCAACAAGAAACATGCGATAAAAACAATACTATAGATATTTATAAGATGTATAGGTCAACGCTTTCCCCGTTCAACACAAGTTGTTTGTTAGTTTGCATACATAAATCAGCCATGCCCGCCCAATCCAATATGAAGTCAAACATTTGCGCTCCGTCGGTCCTCCATGTCCTATAACGTGGGATAAAAACAAAAGAAATGTTTGGACGTCGCATCCCTGATTATATTTGAACAAAATATTCCTCATGTGCACAGCGTAATAAGTCTCTGGGGCTTACAAATGTTGCCGAAAGGAAAACCATCGCAGGGTTATTCTACATTTTACGTGATCCGAGTGGAGGTAGGAATGGAATGGACAAGGGAGAAATCTCTTGAGCTGTATTAAGGCGTAAAGGTGGGTACCGATTCCCAAATGGTTCGGTTATATTCCCGTATCGCGTTCGAATGTACTGCTTTTGGGAAAATTGAATGTCGATGGCCAGTAGCAACATAAAAGGGATGTCGAATGAAAAAACTTCCAAGCTCTATATTTAAGATTTAGTATACCTAGGGGAGGGCGGGGTTCAAAGTGCCGAGGGTAGGTAGTGCCGATGCGATTTACTCAGTGAAGAAAAAAGATAAATACATTCTGTTACTGCGTCGAGATATGCTTTACCCAGGCGCACAATCGGCGGCCAATTTAGTTGCGTCAGCGCCGCGGTAAGAGTAGCTCCCTGCCACGTGCCGTGCCGATGTCACGTTAGTAAATATTTTCGTGGTTGTATTTTTTGGTCTATTTATTTTATTTTAAAGCTTTCGTATGGAGTGTTTTCAATAAAGTCTCGACAATTTATTGAAGAATCGTAAGGCCAATGTAATATAACGCTGTGTTAAATACGTTTTTAATAAATCATCTGAAGGTTATTACGTTACTAACGGGGTTAAAAGGGCCTCTAGCCGGGGGTTCATTGTGCCGCGGTAATGTAATTCTAATTATTTTTTATATTATTTTCAGGATGAGAGTTTACAAAGATTAGGAAAAGTGCCGTTCTTACTGATACCCCAGGAAAGAAAGTGCACGAAAAAAAGTAGAAATAGGTAGTTACAAACAAAAAGGAAAAGGAAAGTGGAAACGAACTAAAGCAAATACAAAGGGAGGAAAAGGTGGGAAAATGCTGCAAAGAGAAGAGTTCTGCAAGAGGAAAATAATGAAGAGGAAAACGATAGCTTTGACTTATTTGACTATTATTCTAACTCGCAACTAGGAGAGCAATGGGTTCAATGCAGTATATGTAAGAAAGCTGTATCTCATGAACCGTGATAGTTAGACAGTTGAAATTGTCACAGATTGATGTATTTCTGTTGCCGCTATAAGAACAAGTAGCAAAAAACAGAATAGAATCAATATTTAAAGATGCTCATATACAACAAACGTGTTTTTTTTTGTCGTTTTTGTCTGCCACTGAGCTGTATTTCATGAACCGTGATAGTTAGATAAATGAAATTTTCACAGATTATGTATAAATCTGTTACTGCTATAACAACAAATAAAAAAAAACCGGAATGAAATAAATATTTAAGGGGGCTTTCATAAAACAAACATGTTTTTTTCCGTTTTTATATTACGGAACCCTTAGTGCGTGAGTCCGACTCGCACTTGACCGGTTTTTATAGATAATAGTACGGAACCCTTCGTGCGTGAGTCCAACTAGCACTTGGCCGGCTTTTTCAAGTGCTAACTTTTAAAGTTTTGTCTTCATTGACAAGTTATTCTGTTGATCTTATTACGATGTACAAATGTGAAACATTTAAAGGCTAATATTAGTTATAAACTGTTAACTTTTTGATAAATATACTTTATTTGCTAAATAAAATCAGTTTTGTATTTTTAAATGAAATCTGACTGGCTTTTACTTGTAGCAATACAATCGGCCCAACTTACCTCACCATCGGCACAACCCGCCCCTTGATGGGGTAAATTGTGCCACTCTGACTTTTTGTTTAATATAGCCTCTAAATTAATTAATAGTAGATACACCTTCAAATAGCATACGGTTATAAAAACTACATTAAATTTTACATTAGATAAACTCCAAAGCATTATTAAAACTTTCACAGTGTGTATCTTATTTAGCATTTTAGTAAAATCGGCACTTTGAACCCCGCCCTCCCCTACTTGGTTTTTATGTTCAATATTCGCAAAATTATATACTTAACTAGATAACAATATAAGCCTACAGGTTAGCTACTATTCGGATATCGTAGGGTTATATCATCAACCCCTTCAAAACATACCAATATACAAAAAAAATTACATTCATTATGTTTTTCTATAATCAAATTAGGTGCGTACTTATTTTTTAATTTAGTTTATTTATTATGGTAAATTAATAAAAAAGACAATCCTACTAACGTAACTAGTAAAATAAATTTTATTCATTAATTGGGTACCAAAAATAGAACAAATAACTAGGTCTGACCGCTTTAAAACTGCTTAGCCAAGCGGTGTAGCAAATGCTCCCTTAGAAACTCTAGTTTTCCGAAAACTTGCCCTATTTAAGCGAAACGAGGGTTCATTATTTTTTATTAAAATGACAAGAGATATTAAGTTGAATGAACTTGAACTTCAGTAGGGTAAAATAAGGTTAGTTTTGGAGTGTGAATAGGGTTTTGTAAAATTGTGAGCTCGCAAACACTTGCCTCGACGGGATCGAAGACGCCGAATACTGCGGGCCTTTATTTACATAGGTCCGTCCACTAGAAGTTTGAAGCATCCCTGTCTGTATAGATAAACAACATATATTTACTTGTGGTTTTTTTTTTAAACTAGACTTAACTGGTTTTTTTACCTACATTTGTACCTATGACTTAAAGATAAATTTGTCATCTACAAAGGGTCAAACATTTTTTTATAATTATCACGTATTCTCTTCTATTTTTATCAACGAGAAAGCTCTTACTTCTTAGATGTCATTATTGCCCTAGGGAGAGAATTGTGCTTTTCCTTCAACTCAACAGTTATCTATGGGTAGGTTTGTTTGCGACGAGGCAATCGTGTGAAAATGGAGCTTAAAGGCTTTTTACCTTCTCTGCTTGGGATTGCCTGATCCCGCTGCCTCCTGATTACTCCACCCCTTTAAAGCCTTTCGCACGAGGAGGAAAATACAAATGCGGTTTTCAATTTATTTAAAATATTTTCCTAATTTATAGCACTTTTCGATATCTACTGTCATTGTCGTTAGGTAAATTTTTTTTTGTACCTACTTTCTAAATTGACTCCAAATTCTATGCTAATGTTGCCAATGCTTGCCGTAGAGGAGATTGGTCTTTTTTTTATGAATGTGTTCAAAATAACTAGAAATAAATCAATGGAAGAAAGCTGGAATGAAAGAATGCCTAGGAATTCGAGTAGAACACTACAACAGGCTAAAAAATACATTAAATTGATTAATTGATGCTACTTAGTGACATTTGATTGACATACCGTCACAAAATTAGGTGGTACATTAGAATTCAACAAGTGTATTTTCTTATTCTTGTACTTTTTATATTAATTTCCAACATGTTGTTAGTAAGTAGGTACATTACACATAGTTACAATCTCAATACCAAATTTCATCCAAATCGGTTCATTAGTGTCGGAATGAAAACCTCATAGACATACGAGGTACCTTTAGCAATTACTCGGACCTATATAGGTATTCGTACAATAGTCGTATTATTTTATTATGAATCAATGTAGTTAATGCACCCTCTCGTGATGAGAGGAGGCCTGTGCCCAGCAGTGGGACGCAAATAGGCTATAGTAGTATTAGTAGTAATGTAGTTCGTTACCATAAAACTTTGCCAAGATTCTAGTTAAATAATATGCCTCCTCCAATCTTCCATACATTACGTCACGGATTTCAAAATAGGTACCTACATACATATACGTATTCTGTTTAAATAGCGGATTAAAACGTAGATACCTAATAAGAGGGGACTTTCCTGCTGTTTAATAAACTTTGAATTGTTCCCGCTTGTTCACACCTATTTCAAATGTCATTGGTATAGGCAAACAAGCGCACAGCCCACCTGATGGTAAGTGGTCACTGCGGCCCATGGACACTGAAATCCTATGATCCCCAATTGAGAAACCATACTTAAGATCTCGAATGAGTTGCCTATCCTGAGGCCTAAGATGGAATTCCTCTATAAAATATATATAAATAAATCGATTCTGGGAATATTTGATTTTGTGCAACGATTGTTACGAACAGTAGGTATGTACGATTATTAATATGTTGAAGCTTGTAAAAAATATATTTATAACACTTTCTATTATTTAAAATTAAGTTTGAATTGCGAGCCTTAAGTAGCAGTGGGCGGGGCACATTGCTCGCAGGACAGATGGCCGATGGGGCCGGAAAGTTCTCGAGTTGCGCCCGCGAACCGGGAGACGAGCTGTCGGTAGGCCTCCAACAAGATGGAGCGACGACCTCGTGAGGTCGCGGGAAACCGGTGGAAGCAAGTAGCACAGGACCGGTCTGAGTGGCGAGCCTTGGGGGAGGCCTATGTCCAGCAGTGGACGTCTTTCGGCTGAAATGATAATGATGAAGTTTGAATGAAGTTTTTTAAGATTTTTTAATGTATTCTTACTGATACGAGTAGGTACTTACAGTGTCGTTTATTAAAAGAGATTTTTATAAGGAGGTAACTACTAATACTACAGCCTGTTTGCGTCCCACTGCTGGGCACAGACCGTGTAAGAGAGCCGGCAAAGTATAAGAGTTGGCAACGTATTTGAAATCTTAATTATGAATTATATCTATGGGTCACAGATACCTCTTACTATCAGGTGGCCTGTGTGCTCGTTTTAGCAAACCAATGCCATAAAATAAAAATACCAGGATAGAAACCAAAAATGGAAAATCAATAATCCTCGATAGATAAAACAGGAAAGTGTCACATCTGCATCAAAATAGAGGCAAGCAAGATACAGTACCTATACTATCTTCATAGTCCATATTATCCCAACGGTATTTTACTGTCGAACATTTTCTAAGACTTGAGAATTTATATCCTTAAACACTCCATGCACTGTCTTCCTGTATTATAATAGATAGGTGAGACGATGCCCGGTAAAGTGCATTCGGTCATCTGACCATAAATTGGTAAGTGAGTGGGCTACCTTATGTTGAACATAGACTGTATACTGCCATATAAAACTATGATAGTTGGATATACGTTTTATCATAGGTAGGTAGATTGTTTTATGTAATTTTCGTGGGATTTTCCGGTGACAATAACTCGATTAAAAAAAAAATATAGATGCCAGACTGCAAACGAACTTTGGATGTCACATTATATATTTTTGTAATCCGTTCATTAAACCCTTTATTTTGATACCCCACTCGATAGGCTTTGACAAAAAATAAATTTTTTGGAACGTTTAAAATACCTCCAAAAATCAGCCATGTTGTATTTTGCATGTTTTGATGTACCCAATTCAATTCAATCATTTATTCAGCAAATTGGCCACATGGGGGCACTTTTACACGTTAGAAAAAGAATTTACCAGCGCTTCCTAGACCCATTGCTTGAGAAGAAGCGTCACCCTCCCAATTAAGACGAATCTAACGACACCTTGCATACTAAAATCCATCAAGTCATTTAGGCTACTTACAAAGCGTGCCAAAGAAATATAAATTTCTCTACATACATACATACACTCGAAAAACATAACTCTCCGCGCTTCCTTTTAGCGTAAATTGTTAGGTGACAAACAAATATTGAATTACCTAGATAAAAAGCCTTATGCATGGACTGAATGCAATGGTTAATGAGCAAAGCTGTGTTGCGGTGATATTGGCCGTTTGTGTTTAAATTAAATAGGTATAGCTTTTATGTAGCTAATTTTTTTTTCCAATATCGCTTTATTACCTACGTCTATTAAGAAATATTTTCAAGCTACCCTAATTATTTTTGTTTTTGGCTATTGTATAATTAATAATTTATATTTTCTGTGAAATTGAAAGAAAACATCAAATAAGTGTATTTTCGACAAATAATGAGGTGCACTTTGCCATATTATCTATTAGGTACTACATATTACTTACTTTAGAGTTTACTTTTTATTGTGTTCTCTATAGCGAAACTCCAGCCTTAAAACCATAAAAATGTTTTATGCGTTTTGACGGTAAGGAATGGTTTGAGATATTTGACCTTTACAATATGAATAATGCAGTTATTTTCACTCACAGCCTTTGAATATTTAATGAAGTACATTTTATTAATATGCAACGTTTAAATTGGACTAAGTTAAATTTTTGAAGCGGTAGCGCATCACATACCTATACCTAGTTCAGTTATAAATTAAAATAAAGCTAATGAAAATTATATTCTATTCAAGATATTGTGATGAAATACATTCATTTTATCTTAATATTTTCTCTCCGTTTTAAATCAGAAAAACAAAATACCTTTAAAGAAGAGAAGTATTTAATCTGTATAAACAAGATGAATTAAAAAACAAAGGGTGCAGAATAAAATTAATTCTATGTTCAAACTTATTTTACGGAGAGCAAGAAACAGTGTAGAAATAAGCGAAATTCATACCTGAATCCGAGGAAAGGCAACTCCTAAAATTAAAATTAATTTACTGAAAATTCGCGCCAGCAAACGGTTGGCAGTCTGCTCGATTTAACACAAAGACTGTTTAAAAAGGCCGTCAGCAAAAAATGGGGAAAGCGGGTCCCTATTGTATAACCCTCGCCAAAAACTGGGCCAATGGGGAATGCTTATCCCTAACAATGGGCTCATTCCGCCAATCGATATAGTTTCACAAGATGGCTGCGTTGTGTCTATTCTTTTTTTAAACGGGTTCCTTTCGGCATTCCGTTACGAATCGCTGCTGGTTCAAGGTTAAACTGTCGAAGTTTTTTTGAACCCGTATCAATAGGCTGCTCTAATGTTTATCGTAATATCAACTTCATACATGGCAAATGCTATAGAAAATAAATAAATTAAAAATACAATCAGCTCATAAAAAATATCCTATATTGAATTTAAAAAAAAGTAATTATTACTAGGTACCTACAGATTTACTTAGAGTATTAAAGTTAAGAACCTAATTGAAAATAAGAAAAGTGATAAAATTGGCAATTTATCTAATGGCCCACTAGGGACTAGTAAATTTGAGCCAACTTAACCTGAGTTAAAGGGATTAAGGTGCTATTCCAAGGCCAGCCATCGAACATTTACAGATTCTTATACATTTGAGACGACTTGTGCTTGCCTGACTATTTGGCTGCAGGCTCGAAGTTGATGCCAAAAATCTGTTGCCAAGAAGTGTAGCCAAATCCTTTTCCGAATTTTCATATATAAAATATTAAAGTTATGGTAGTTTGTAAATGAGATTTCTACTTTTGATCACTTGGTTAAGTGAGAAAAGGAAACTTTTTAAATGAAATGATACTTACTATTATTTTCGTTCTAACATGACGAAACATCAACAGAGTTCTTTGTAACTTGAATTGAGGTCTCAAAATCTATCCTAATGATTATTATTTTGTATTAAGTATTGATTTACTCGCATCCACCGCGTTCCCGCGACATTTACAAGGTCGTCACTCCATCTTGTTGGAGGCCTACCGACAGCTCGTCTACCGGTTCGCGGACGCCACTCCAGGACTTTCTTGCCCCATCGGCCATCGGCACAGGACCGGTCTGAGTGGCGCGCCTTGGGGGAGGCCTATGTCCAGCAGTGGACGTCTATCGGCTGAAATGATGATGATGATGATGATGATGATGATTGATTTACTAAAATGAAACATGTAGTTTTCAAATGAACATATCTAATATTATTAATAGTATCTACTGTCTCAATTACTGTAATATATATTACCTATAATGAGAAAATTTGATATTTTTCAAGAAAAAATGGGTAGGTAATAGGTATTTGACCTTTAATTCTATCTAAGTACGTAACCGCGTGAAGTCTCCAATCCGCACTGGGCCCGCGTGGGGACTATAGCCCAGACCCTCTCGTGATGAGAGGAGGCCTGTGCCCAGCAGTGGGACGCAAATAGGCTGTAGTAGTAGTAGTAGTAGTAGGTAACCGCATAGAAATTGAGTAGGCATGAAATTACTTTTTTTCATTTAAATAAGCTTTGTCACATTGTCAAAGAAGTATTATCTACTTTAATAGAAAAATAAAATCTCCTATAATATTTTGATAAAAAGAAACTTGACAAATGACGGTTCCCGAGCATTGTTAATATTAAGAGCCTCTTTCAACTCAGTTCTGACCCTTATTTCGCGTAAAAAACTACACTTGACTTAAGTGAAGAAATAGAAGAAAGTTTCTATACTTTTTTTAAGGAAATATCTCTGTGTAAGCAAGCAGCACTGAGCCGAGTGACTTTACCTACTTTATATCACAAAAATAGTTTTTATTTTTATTTTTATTGTAAGTATTTAAAAAACAGTAGTAAAAAAAAAATAGGTAGACACAAAACACCAAACATTTATAAATGTTAAAATTCTCTACAACTGTATACTAGCGCCATCTGCTGTTCCGCCGAAACGTCGTCTCACTACATTTGTATTGGTATCAGCACGTATTCACTGTATCACGTGAACACGTTTTCACTCACACATGAATCCAAGCGGATTCATTGGTCAATTGTCTTGAGTGCGTGTAAAAATACTAGGAGCAATGTGTGCGTGCCTCGTCGTACACTCATTGCCTACGTCGCTACTGCGCTTGTTTGCATGGCCGTGTATATGAATAAAACGCACACATACAAGCAAAAGGAGTTTTCCCTAAGAAACGAAACTCATGGCGCCATCTAAGAACGCTTCTTGGAACTAAATTGGAACGGATGCGGTGCAGACGGTACCAACTGGAAATTCTGATAAGAATTTTTGTAACGTTTAATTCAAGTTGAGGGTGAATTCTAATATTCCTATTGTTTGAAGTCAATAAGATTAAAAATATTTCTAATTGAGGTCTTCAGGTATATTCATTTGCGCTAATTAGTTTTTTTACTTGATTTTCAGTTATTTAAAACAAGATGAAAATATCATGAAGCGGGATAAATTTATTGAAATAAATTTAAGCGGAATTTAAAATATCGTTTTATTTAGGTACTTAGTTTTTGTGATTGTCATCATTGTGAACTCTACTTTCGTAATTAAAATAAAGGATTTTCTTAATATGAATGAGACTTCTTTTTTGAAATGAATGGTAATTTTCTTTAAAAAATTACACGCTATTCAGTGCTCTTAGACTTTCCTACAGGTGTAGAGGAAGACTATTGGCACTTAGGTATTTTAATAAGAAAGAAGTGCAGGTTAATTTCATGTTCGAAGTAGGTACAGTCAGCAGCAGAAGTAGGTAAGCTGTCCAGGTGTTCAAAATGACCTACACACGCCCTTAACGTCTTAAGAATAAGGTCGTGTGTAGGTCATTTTGAACACCTGGACAGCTTATCTACTTCTGCTGCTGACTACCTACGTAGCGATTTTTTTATGTTCACTTGCGTGGATAAACATAGCGATATGATTTCAAAGTGAGGCTTAAAAATATCGAATTGCAAAATAAAGCCCGTTTTCTCGACAAATCGTCTAACATTCAACTTCTAATAATCACAATAAATGGTCTATTTACGCACATTATGTTCGTCTGATTGTAAAGACTTTTCTACGCATTGTTTTTTTCTTTCCCATTTTATTTTTAAATGTGCCCCGTTTTTTTTTTAGGAAATTTCACTAGCGACCTTTTTCACGCAGCGCGCCCCAAAATAGCTCCTTATCAAAGACTCCACTGTTAGCGGTCGAACTCGATCGTATAGCCAATAACCTTATAATTCCGCGCCGCAACCAAAAACGATACAACTCGCACGATGCCGTAGCCAAGTTTCATCCTTTCACACCGGCCCTAAGTATCAATTTAGAACCACCCATTATCACCGTTTTAACGGATGAATATTTCACGTCGATACACATTCATTTGCATGCAACAAGCTTACATTTTAAATAAATTTTTGATAAGTCTATTTGGCATATTGAGTACCTAATTTTGTTACTTGGAATAAATTGGTTAATTATAGTATAGAAAATTTGTATTGTTGTTAGTATCATTAGCACATTAACTGTAATGACATAAAATAACTTGTAATTTAAGGTCTTAAACCTAGACCTTAAATTACAAAAATTTCAAGTTTGAGAAAAAGAAAAAAGTTATTTTTTTACCATTATTTTAAACGTTGATTATTAACTTTTTAACCTAACTCCCAATAACGTATCACAGTCAGTCAATTGCCTATTTTACATACTCTGAATCACCGGACATAAATTGAAGTCATTAATGATCAATGGTTCAGACGACAAATTAATTTATGACACCTACTTATTCTAATTTTTCATTGTCATTTGATTGAAGTATTTGTATACTTACCAACTGAATAATGAACATCGAACACAAAACAAATGAACAACATTGTTCTAAATTCAAAAATAGGAACAATAAAGCAATCAGAATCTTTACGCAAGCGTTCAATAACACAGTATAGAAACGTACAGAAGTATATCTCAAAGGGATTATAGTAATTTATTTACGTCGCTCGATAAATATACTGCGTGGTATGAATCTCAAGTCTACATTTTTGCTCGGCACGGTACGCTTACATTTGCCACAGTAAACACTTTATTAACAGTAAGAGGCACACAACTGCTGTGTCTTGACGATGATGATTGTTTATTGTAAATAACCCATGATTGTTAATTGTAAATGATAGTACTTTAATAGGGATGGATCGTTGTTTATTTTTTTTAATTATTATTCTATTTACTTTTATTATTTTTCGGTAAATACGTTCCATTTGATCAATCAAAGACTACCAAACTACCCACTTAATAACTGAGCTGTTCGGTGAAGGAAAACATCGTGAGGAAACCAGCACGCATCTGAGAAGTAATTCAAGGATGTGTATGAAGTCCCCAATCCGCACTGGGCTCGCGCAGGGACTATAGGCCAAACCCTCTCGTGACGAGAGGAGGCCTGTGCCCAGCAGTGGGCCGTAAAACAGGCTTTCGTGGTGGTGGTGGTGGTGGTTCCATTTAAAGAAATAGGTAACCCTAGTAAAACACTAAAAACATGAAATAGTGCCTCTATTTAAGGTTTTCATTTGTTAATTGCAGGTTGTTACGGACATTCCAATTGGTAGGCTTTCATTTGGTTTGATTCTAAAAAAAATAATTGAGTCTTATATTGAAACTTTGTGTGTGTAGTATTTTCTCTATGAAAGTATTTATTTTATAAATGTCCCAAGATATTTAAACAGTTAACTATTCATACAAAACTATAATTATTATTTTATAACGCACCGAGTACCTCAAAAGCAACTGAAAAACGGTTTCAGTTTTCTTTGGATGAAGATTTATTTCAAAAGCTCTTTTTAACGTTACATTTATATATTTTAAAACATCAGTTTGATTTCCCATGTAGTAAATATACATACGTAACTGCAATACTGTTGCAACTCGTTGAACTGTGGTTTTGTATCGCAGCCAGATTAGTTCATTGACATTTCGCGTAGACTCGAGGGTCCGCTTGTTTTGTCCCTCTCTCTCGCACGGGTTAGAGCGGAAGGTGGATAGAGCAAATTGTCGCCAGCGTTCCATGGTAGCAGGTGGGAATTATCGCCGTTTAGTCGGCCGACGTTTGAACTTTTGAAGGTTAAAAAATAATCATTTTTAGATCTTGTTTAAAAGTGAACTGAAGTCCTGGTGGACACTCTATCAGTCAAGACACGTTAAATTATATCAAATAAATCAATATTGACGTCGGATGGGCTTAAAATCAGCATTAGCTGTGCCCATACCCTTTTTCCATAAATGTCTATGATTATTTGTTAAAGCTAAGGAATGTTGCATGCTGGTATGGAAAATAAACGAATTTGTATTTGTATTTGAAATAAATTTATCTACAGACCAAGATATAATGTGATATCTATTTATAATTTGTATAAGTATATTATATATTATTACTAGCTTATTCAATGCATAAAATATGAAAAAAAAACGAATTGTCCCGATTGTCATCTCTAATATCGAATACTTTTCCTTTACATACTGCAATGATGATTAATTTTATTTCCACCATTATTTTTAAAAAGTGACATCTAAATGGAAATGCAAGCGTTAAAAACTTACATACCAACTTTTAATTAATTAAAAGTGCTCATATCTTTGGAAAGATAATAATACTGAGAGGAAAAGCAGATTAAAAATAGAAGACCGAAAATGCTTGCGTAATGGTATTTTGTCCCTTTCTACTAACGTAGAATCGATAACGACGAGAGAGACAGATAGAAAGCGACGTCGTCTCCTTAAATCGGCTGTACTAGGGAAACTGGTTTGCGACCGAATGCTACGGGACGCTTACAAATATTCACTATTCAGGGCAGACTTTTCTTATTTTTCTCATTCGTAAATTCGTAAATATGTTTACTTTGTTTAATAGCTTGAAGTGTAAAAACATAGAATTTATGTGAAACTCTATTTTGTACGTGACCATACATCTGTAATTTTACAACTACGAAGACAACTAAAAATTTTACCTTACATGCAAAACTTAAATATCATAAGCGTAAGTAAATTGGAATGGTGTAAAGCAAACTATTTTATTCACTTTTGTTCACAAAAATAATGTTTTGGACGTTCATAATTCGTAATTAGTAAGCAAATTCCATTGAGAATCGCATGTTATAACGCACTCGTTTGTTTATTATTGTAATTTACTCATAAATTAGCTTAAATAATCCAAATGAATCCTCTCAAAAATTAACAAGAGAAAATGAAACGACATCTGAAATAAAAATACGGAATCAATCGGTGCGTCCCGCAGCATTCGGTGGAGTTTGGTAGAGCCTCAGTGGCTTTCGGATAGATGGCGTTGGGATTCACTTAATGGCAGCCCTTCTGTCCTTGCCGCAAATTGTTGATAATGTTCAAAAACATTCCATTTTCAAAAATGCATTTAAAACCTAACACACTGGCTGGAAAGGAAAGGAAAAAGGAGATTCTAATCAGAATATCGTTGGAATAAATTTAAATATCGAATTGGGAAATCCGCTTGGGATTCGCGTGTGTCTCACGATTGCATAGTAATGGATTTAAATAAGTTTGAAGTTTTATAAACATAGATACCTCTGTTGAATAAATTGGATAGGCTTTGCCATACCGTGAACTTATCGATATCTATGTATAAACCAAAAGCTCGACAAGTTACATTAAGTACTTAGTCAAAATTTCTTATGCGAAATAAAATATAATATTCTGCCCTTATCTATTTTTCTTTTCTCATAAGTGACTCCCTGGCTTCCATTTTCCACTAAAGGGTCGATGTCACTGGCATTCAAAGTTCAGCCCTCCAATTTGTTAACTGCGTTCGAATTTTAAATTGTAACCTAAAATTTGAAATTGTATAATTCAGATCAGTTGGTCGTCTAAGGCGGGCGGGAGCCTTGTCAGCTATATATATTCACGCACACACGCAGTGCTCCGCGCATGCGCAATAGAAGCACTTGTTGGTAAATAAACAAGGGTGCACAGCACATTGGTCGATAATATCTTTTGTTGTAGGTTTCGGGGAAACTTCCGAGATTCCGATTAACTTCCAAACCTTTGAATTCGATACTTTCGGTCTGTCTGTTACCTCTTCACGCTTCAACCGCTTCAAATTTGGCACGGAGATAGTTGGGATCCCGGGAAAAGACATAGGCTACTTTTTATCCCGGAAAAACGCATAGTTCCCGCGGGAACGCGATAACCTAATTCAACGCGGGCGCGAGCGCGAGCTTGTTGAAAATATATTAAAGAAATCCTGCATTAAACTAAATTTCTCGTATTACCTACGGTAAGTTTCAGCAACTACCTAATATTGTTCGCTCCTGAAAACTAATTCAACCCATTGAAAATTGAGCTTGAATCGATTACTCTAGTTTCATAAAACTACTTACATCTATGCTACTATAATTATAGCTGGCCCGCGGACTTCGTACCGCCTTCGAATTTTTTTCGTGTATGTAAAATAGTTTACGTCCTATTCTCAGACCTACTGAACATACACTCTAAATTTCATAAGAATCGGTCGAGCCGTTTCGGAGGAGTATTGGTTACAAACACTGTGACACGAGAATTTTATATATTAGAAGATTAAAGTACCTATCTAAATATATTGATTGTGGTTTCATCACAATTTTTGATTAGATAGGTACGTACGTTTATACCTCACAGCTAAAGCCCACATTTAACAAAGCACTGATTGAAGCCGTCAGTATTTCATAACTTCTGCCAACTTAAATCTGCGCCTGGGCAACTCAACACTCTACTTTAAGACGTGGAAAAAGAGGCTAAAATACAGCAAGAAATGCTTTCGACACAGCTTGCCGTGCCGAGTAGGTAGGTTATCTGCAATCTGTGGAAATTGAACTCATCTCGCCTTGTTTCCGTATTCGCGTTAAATATATGTCCTCCACGTGTGTGCCCTGTTTTGAGATAAGATAACATTTTTAAAAGATCTTTTGTATGCTTGATTGAGATTGTATACTTTGATGGCCTGTATTCATTCACATAAGGGGCTTTATCTCAAGTTGATACATAGCATATACGGAAGATGGCTATTATATAAGGTAAATAGGCATCTACTCTTCTAGTATCAAAACAAGGTAATTAACGGAATGATTTGATTCATGTGTAAGTATTGTAATCAGGCCTTATCATAGTTGAAACTAGAGAAGTTTAGAAATTGAAATCAAACCCATTAATAAAGCCAACCTCCCATAGGTCCATATTTCATACAAAGTAACCGAAGGGTTAACGTTCGCACGAGTACTTCCAAAATGGACGGTAAACAATCCTAAGCGATAGTGCGTTTCGAATATTTCAATGAGATAATGCCGTCGCGACAGCCCTATCTCGGTGATTTACGCCCACAGTGATAACCCTGGCTCGGTGGTACTCTAATGGACTAAAAACACGCATTACTAGTATAGTACATACTCCTAGTTGGACCACTTACTCTATCCCTGGGAATGCTCGGGCAAAAAGGTTTCCTGTTAAGGTTACTTTCCTTAAATAGCTATCACTTTCAGAGGATTCGTGTCTTAATAAAATACTGAGAACCTTATTTGTCAAATAGCTTCGTATGTAGTCTAGATATTCTCTACATGAATATTGAATAGCATTGGTATTGCTATGCCAAAGATACCTACAGAGGAATACTTTGCAAAGGATGTTTTTCTAAACATCCTTATCCATTCATACTTTGATAATGTTATAAAGTAACATTATGTCTCTAACGCTTAAACCACTAGACCAGTAAGATTAAATTTGGTATAGAGATAATTCGAGTCCTGTGGGGGGAAGGACATAAATAGGCTACTTTTTCCCTCGAAAAACTGTAACCGAATTCCGCGCGGGCAAAGTCACGGGCAGGAGCTAGTATGTTATATTTTACAATGTTTGTTAAAAGTAGGCATGTTCACACATGTTAGAGAAGCGAGCATTTACCTCTATAAATTCAGTGAAATCTCGATTATAGGAAAAAGACAACTTCCATATTTCCATTCACGCAATCGTATCGAACTGAATGCTAACGAAATTAACCTTCGGCTGCCGAAGCGAAAACACACAAACAAGCGACATCTCCGATATCCACGGGTGGGGAGTTAGGAGGGTTGGTCCCACCCCTACCCCACCCAAGGGTGCATGCATTACCAAAGGTCCTACGTTGCATCCATGTAAAAGACGTGCATGCGAATATACGAATTTAGGAGTCGGACGTCGGATTTCGATGAAATCTCCATCGAAATGAGATTTTGATTGAGTATCCGAAAATCCGCATACCTGGTTGTTGCAGTTGCTATTTATTACGCTGCTTTTTCGTTTGCAGTAACTCGGAGAAACGTTTCCATTTCTTTAGAGGTAAATAGGTATTTTCTTTTCCATGAATACTAAGAAGTATTTTATTTAGAATACCTATTTGGCTACCTTTGTTAGGAAATTTTCATTTTTTTGTTCAATCTGCTTACAGCAAGGTTGTAAACAAAAATTAATGCTAAAAGCGTCTGAAGATTAGCCCAAAGTACAAACTATTTAATTACATTCTCAGCAGAGAGCCTTATTTCGTTCTTTAGAACAAAGGCTTTAACAGTACCTACGGTGAATGTGTTTTGTCCAGACGTACGTCAGCTGAACCCTAGACCGATTCTAGACAGGCATAAGTCTAAGCTTGAATGTTGGGGACTAAAGTTGTAAGCGGCGGCGGATGTTATTTTTAGCTACACCCGAATGCTACTAGGGTATCATGCTCGAAACCTACCTTAATCTAGGTAGATAATATTGTAACTATTACTTTTTTTGAACAAAAATGTCTCTTATTGCTTATTCAAAAGAAAGTTTTTGTCATCTATCAGTCTTTAACTTGTAGTATTGATATGTCTTTTGACATTGAATACTTGTCTTAGATATCTTTTCTATAAGTTGTATTTAATAGAAATAGTACTCAGCATCTTGCTACCATTTATGCTTTGCACCGAACAGGTATCCCCAAAATGTTCGGCTGTAGGTATACAAAATGTTTTCAGCTTTTATGCAGTTTAACATTTCAGAAATTTCATTTCTCGTGTATGACGTTTTTACAGTCAGAAAAAACTGCTAGCATTTCAAGTAGTTGATAGTTATTTTATAGACGTTCTGTTTTTTTGTATCATATTTGTTATTTTTCAGCAATTTGAAGCCCTATTATATAATTGTAAGTAGGTACTACTAGACAGGTAGGACCTATGCTGCAGTCGTCTCAAGCGCAGTTCTGGAATAAATATCTCAACCCTCAAATTAACTAATATATATTTGACAAACAGAAACCGAATTTGAGTAATTAAATTACGGGCTGAAAATTACGCACTTTGCTAAATTACACCCTGTGTCGATAAATTACCGAAATAATTACGTCTACCAATTTCGTATTCATTTGTATAAGACGACTCGTTCAGGCCATCTGTTTCTTGGCCACTGTTTGATAGACGAATCTGACAACAAAACCACTTTATCTATTCCCGGGCTGTGTATTCACAATTAGTCTTATTCCCTTGACTGAAAGGATAAAGCGGGTTGGCTTTGTGTTCCTGAAACGCAGCAGAGAGCCGTGTTTTGAGTGTTCAGTGTTGTTCTGTTCTTTGAATTAATTTTGGCCTCTTGAGACGCTCAGTCGAGATTAAACCGATCTTAAGTTAATGAAACCGTTACATACCTATCTAACTCAATGGTTATCCCGAAATTAAAGGGATCGGACTTCGAGATTGAACAATAAATATCCCGAAAACGAATCCAATTACGAATAGGTAGAAGAGATACACTATCAGCAAGAGCAGATTTGGACGGCGGTGGTTTCAAAGGGTTTTAAAGCTATCTTTTAACTACTATGTTATGGATGCCGCCCATTTGGGTCATTAGGATTAGATGTCGGGGCGAGGTGGGTCGCATGGAACGGTCTTACCATCTGATTTACCGACAAAATACTAGGGGACAACCCCGGGTCGGTAACAATGTGCGTAACTGTAGATTCTGTGAATTCACTGTCATCATCTGTCTAAATTAACATGTGTGTAGGTAAATGATAGGTAAGTTACCTAATAACTAACGTTAACTAATAATTAATAAACTTTACTAATAATTTTTAATACTTTATTCACTACCTATGTACTGGTACCTAACACAATGTAAATTGTTCATGGAATAAATACTTACTTACTTACGTTATTTGTATCAAACAAAAACAGTTACCTACATACACGAAAATGTCATTACAAGTAAAAATTTCGCTAACAGTCACTGAACCGAAATGTAACGTTCTTATAAATGTACCCGGGCAATATTGTATGTATTTTATGAAGTAAATGTTAACTGTCGAAATTTAACTCGAGATGTCGTTTAGTTACGACCCAAGTCATGGAGTTAAGCGGTAACGCGGTTCAAAACTTCAAACTTCGACTGTTATATAGAAACGTATTGATCGTTTGCATTTTAAACACCTAACTAAGGAGGTAGGTATGTGTATAATATACGCTTTTACTTTAAGAGGGGTGGATTAACGTAAATATGTAATAATGACCCGAAGAGGTAGCCCCCGTGTTCTGATAAGTTTTGCATTTGGGATTTGGGACCTATTTACAGTTTATTTTAATTTTGATGTTTGGTTTATCAAAGACAAAATAATTAGGCAAGAGATATTTGTATTAATGTATTTGTACATTGGTATCAAGAAATGTAGCACAAATGTCTATAATTATAAGTACCTACCTACCTACTTATTTAATAAAATGGTATCCTAACTAGTCTTATATGTGTATTGAATTATGAATTTAAATTACTTAGGTACCATACAATCATTATCAATACTATAAACCTCGGTTAGTTTGCTTTATTTTCTTTCCCTCAATTTTGACTCCAATTTTACTGAGAAACTAAAGTGTAATAAAATAATCTCCCAACAAAATACCAGCTTAATTTAACCCTTTAATTCGATACGTTTAATAAAAATTGTGAATTTATCCACCATAACGTGTCGAGTGCATACATAAAATGTTGTTCGTATGCGCTTCTGTCAGACAGGTGGTCCTGAAACCAGATTGTAAAGTTCTACCTGCATTTATTACATTCGCGATATGCGTTGTTCGCGACTTAACCGAACTTTCTTATTAAATAAGAGCTTCTGCCCGCGACTTCACCCGCGTGCCATTCGGTTATTTATAGCGTTCCCGCGGGAAATATGCGTTTTTCGGGATAACAATTAGTCTACCTACCTATGTCTTTCTCCGAGATTCCAAAATATTTCCATACCAAATTTCATCGAATCCGTCCCGCGTCTTTAGGGCGAAGAGGTAACAGACAAACAGACATAGTTACTATAGAATTTACAATATTAGTATGGTATGGTATTAGTATGGAATATTAGTATGGATTACTATGGAATGGAGTTGGAGTAGATATGGATATAAAGTTTATAAATAAAATAATAAGTAAATAATAATAGAAAATAATAAGTTAAAAAATTAAAGTTTATTGTTTTTTTTTTTGTTTTTTTTTTTTTGTGATTTCCATAATCACAACTTAGCTCCAATTCATATGAATTGGAATAAAGTCTACATATGTACACTTTGTTTTAATAAGCAATTCTAATTGTCTTCATTATGATACCTAATAATTGAATACTGTCGCAAGCGTCGCCTATTGTAACTCAACCTCTATACCGTCGTTCTAAGTTTGTTTTTTCTAAATAGAATTTAAAAGAGTTTTATTCCGCTAAAGGTTCCATAATATTGGTTAGGTTGGCCCAACCCTTGGGGGTGGCACGCAAGCCCGACCGCCGTACGTCATGCATTTTATGGTGGCTTTAGACTACATGCGACCATGTTGATTCTACGTACTTCGACCTCTATCAGATTGGCCTTATAATATAATAAACAAGTGCAGGTAAAGCTATATAGGTAGTATAACAAAAAGGTACATTTTATGTCTCTTTGTCTGCCTGTTTCTTAGAGTTAATCTCCGGAACTACTGGACCAATTTGAGTGCGATTTTCAATGGTAGATAGAGCAGCTACACATAAGCTATGTCTGATTAAAATCGGATATCGGAGGAGGAAGAAAGTTATCGGCACTTTTATATTCGACGCAGACGAAGTCGCGGGGCACAACTATTAGCAATATTGGTGAATCTACTAACGCTATGACAACTATGGTTGCTTTTAATTTATAATTAGTTCACGATCTTGGTATCTTACGAAAATATTAGCTAGATATTTTATTTTCATCGTCATATTTTGTGATTTCCAATTAAAATGTAGTCTTACGAAACTTAGGAATTGAGTGCGCGTGAAAAGTAAAAAAAAAATGGAAAAATTGGTATTCAAATTACTAGGTAAAGGTACGTTTTCTTTACTCAATTTATCAAGTCGGCGACCAGCTTGTGACGTGTGAAATTGGACCGTTTATAAAGTTCCCGTTATGGGATAAGCCACAAATCCTCTTTTAAGACGATATTCAAAGTTCAATACTTAAACGAATATACCCGCCGAACCGTGATCCCGCCATCTGTGAAACGGCACCCCATCTGACTGGGAACCATGGCGCATAATATCAGAAATCCAACATAAGATTGGACATTGAATCTGCGAGATCACCTCTCCAAGGCTGCTGTGCATGCCAAACCCGCAAATACTCCCACATTTCACAAGGACTTAATAAAACAAAACGAACGAAAAGACTGCAAATCCTGATCTTAAATCGACTTACTGCCGTTGCTAAATGAACCACAATCGAGCAAGGAGTTCAGGGTTTATAGGGCGTTTGGAACTCGAACTTTCTCAATCTGAGATTTTGGTAGGTGAAGTTTGAAACCCCGTCCAATTTTGAAAGACTCCATTTGCATCTTTTCCTGCATTAACTAAGTTTGTAAGGGTCGTATCCTTCGCAGTTTTTCTCCTTGGAACTAATAAGGTCGAGCTTAGAGAGGGTGGAACAAGAAGTCGAAGTTTGTTTATACGGTATGATTTTAAGTTGTCGTCTTTGTAACAAGAAAATAAACACAAACGATGAAGCGTTTACGTTATCGGCACCCCCACAGACTCTATTTCGGCTCCCGCGCCAATTGGAGGCGCGTCTTACACGAAATGCGAGGTAATCAACGCTTTATTGCGCCAAAAAGAAAAGAAAACGGGATAATAACATAGTAAACACATGTAATAACTGGAATTGTCGTGCAAGGCAACGTGTCACGCCTAGATATGTGGTATTTGACACGACGGTTGACACGTTCAACAAATATTGTGCTACAGACTCGGCAAATACTCGCAGAATGAGCATGGCCCGGTGCAGGCAAACGGTGGGGCATCATCCAAGACAAACGTACGTCGATATAAAATTACGTGTCGTCGGAGCAATCGCACGTCTCCGACATGGAACCGTGTGGTTATGAGCGACTTAATGCTGTTTGTTTTGTAACCGTACACCTTTGTTTTTCCTCGCGATCAAATTACAGACGACTGCGTTTGTTGACGGCGTTTACCAGCGTTGTGACTTAGAGAAATAAGAAAGATATAATACGAAACCTCACCTTGTATTCTTCCATCGGTGTTTGAACAGTGAAAGTAATAAATCAATGATGTTTTAAAAAGAAAGCAATTAAAAGCACGTCGGAGACAAAACCGCACATTATCACAATGTGAACAAACCACCTTCACTATACCACCTGTAATTTTTAACTGAAGCTCACCTCTTCGTACAATTGCGATGCGGAAGGATTCCTTCGAGTTTTTTGTTTATGCTCCAAATCTTTATGGGCCAGTAAAAATGTCGGCAAAAAGTTAAAGGACCGGTCATACAATACACTTTCAATTTCTTTATAAAAGCGTAACAATAGGACGCAAGCAAGGACGGGTTGAGGTGTTTTTTGATATTCACGAAACAATGGGAATGTTACGCAACTTTTGTTCGACATGAATACAGATTTTTTTATTCCAGAAAACTTGTATGTGATAGTGGATAATTTTAGTGCCCAGTCATTCCAAGAATATTTTGTACTGGCAGGTTTTTTGATAAAGCAAAAAATGCATCCGAAAACGCGTCGTTCCATATCTCTGACGATAAGTCCGTACGTGTGCAATTAACTACTTAGCTGATTGCTTAGCTTGTTAATGAAAAATTAAGTGAATGAGGCAATTTATACTTAAGTATATCTACTTAGAAGTAATTTATACTTCATTCGTCGGTAAAAGACATTAGATAGCTGACAATTTCAAATTGCTAAACGTAAGAGTTCCATTTGATACGGCTATCAATTATGCGAGTGTAATGTATCGTACAAATTATAAGTAGTTTTGCATAATTGATTTTAAATACATACCTAATGTTAATAAATGTTCACCGTACTTTAATGTAAGGTGTTAAATACTACTACAGCCTATTTGCGTCCCACTGCTGGGCACAGGCCTCCCCTCATCATGAGAGGGTTTGGGTTATAGTCCCCACGCGGGCCCAGTGCGGATTGGGGACTTCACACACATCGAATTACTTCGCAGATGCGTGTAGGTTTCCTCACGATGTTTTCCTTCACCGAAAAGCTCATGGTAAATTGAAATTGAATTTCGCACGTAAGTAAACTTAGAGGTGCGAGCTGGAATCGAACCCCCGACCCTCGGCACGAGAGGCGGTAGGTCGAACCACTAGACCACCACGGCTTTATTTTAAATTCATAATGTTAATAAATGATCAGCGTACTTTAACGTAATGTGAAATGCATAAGATACCTAGATTTAAATTCAATTGTAGGTATAATTTACTCTATTTGATCAATACCGAATGGAAGTAACCTCATGAGATACCTACTAAATTATTTTTTATCAAACATAAAAAAACATGTTGGTACATACGACAAATAGATTTAATTCCTAATAATAAGATAAAAGGAGAGCTTACTTATGTGCGTAATTCAATTAGAATTTAACCACTGAGCTTTTCGGTGAATTAAAACATCGTGAGGAAACCTGCACGCATCTGCGAAGTAGTTCAAGAATATGTCCCCAATCCGCACTGGGACCGCATGGGGACTATAGCCCAAACCCTCTCGTGATGAGAGGAGGCCTGTGCCCGGCAGCGGGTCGTAAATGGCTGTTGTGGTGGTGGTGGTACTAATTAGCCGTCAATGCTGATTCTTATAAAAACAAGTGCTGCAGAATGGTGGTCCTCACAAATCTACCCTAGATGTCGCCATAGATAATTTAGTACCATTGCAGTAATCATAGAACACATACATAACCGTTTGCATAAGATTATGTCTATCCAATATTTTACCAAAGCATTCCTCGTGGTGTATCTAAGATATCTGAAAGTCTCATCTGCAATAATAATAATAAGTTATATTGAAGATATTATCATACTTATAAGATATCGACTGCGTCTAATCACGTGATGTATTATTATGAAAGATATTTTTCAGTACATAGGTGAAGGTGAGGTTTATTATAGTCAGCCTCTTTTTTTTCTTTTCGCCATCGTCTTAACCTTGGAAGTTACATAATTTTTAGGTATATTATAACGTAAGATTCATCATTTTCCGTAAAATAAAAATTGGTTGCCTGTAAAGTCAGTTTACGGACGATAAATTTACGTGATAACGTCACGCTTAGGCCGATCGTGCGTGCCTCTCTGTCGCTTGTTCCGCGCTCTCGCTTACGCGCTCGGCTCAGGCGGAACGTTAGGTACTATTGCGTCATGTTTTTTCATGCGCGCAGCCGGCGTTCATCGATTTATCAGCCGTTACGAGTATCACGTCAAAAATGTGCTTCTTCTTCTTAATATTCAGATTGTACCTATGAGGTGCCAGTAAATGAAAGTTTTGTAAAAAAAAAACCATGCAATGCAGCTTCATTTAAAAAAGCCTGCTTATTGGACGTGGGTACTAAAAGACAATTTTACTTGAACTTAAGTTGTACCTACTATTTAAGTCGATCGATATTTTGAAAACATGCCAATTTTCTAAGAAAACAAAGCTTTTAGTTCGATTCTTTGAACTCCTCGCGACAGTTTTAAGTGCTTCCTTCCATTTTCGAACGTGATACGCATACGACGTGGCTCTCGCAATAAACTCGTAATGAACACAATGTACTTCGCATTCTAAATCTATTTGTGGAGACTTTGACCGAAAGCGGTGACATTGACAAATAAGCCAACAACTTAGCATTGCCGTCATGTCCATGTGAACATAACGCCGAGTTGTTTTCGATGAGAACAGCGGTCGTCGTTAAACAAGAGCCGTATAGACGCCATGCTTTTAAACGATATTATTACGAGGCTTAATTACGGAATAAATGTGTACCGACCTTTACTGAGGTGCATGCTGAATGTGTTTGTTTAGGGTCGTCTGTTTAATGCCGTATTAGAATTACTCCTAAAGTACGTTCTTTAGTAGGTATATGTTCTTCGTCAGTTAACCTATTTAATGGTAGAATCAAGATAGGATGAAGACTTTATTATGTAGTTTATATCTATTTATTGAACTATGTGTATTTTTAATAGAGGTGCCAAACGAGCCGAGGTGCATGGGAGGAACATGTGCAATGTTCTAATCATCTACTAACTTCTTCCTGCGGTTTCATGAAATTCGGTTAGAACATATTTTCAACACCCTTTTTACATCTTTAAAGGTCCAATTTATAAAAATCGTTTCCTAACAGAGGTCTACGTCAACATAGCTAATTAACTTTCAGCCTGATCAGTTTCAGTCAGTCGCTTTTTTTCTATATTTAGATAAAAAGCATACCATAGATAGGGTACATGTTTTTCATGACGGAGTTTCAGTTTTAGATTATTCAAAAAAACGTGACAAATTAATTTTCAATTAATAAAGTCCCTGAAATCCAACTCTGGTAGAAATCTAGGTATCCCTGGAAAGATTAACTTTTTGTTGAAAAGATTTTCTTTATTTTGCTAAATTAGTAGATACGAATGCTTTTTCCGATCGGCAGTCAGGCAGTCGCATGCCAAACTGGATCGTTGCCAATGTAAATGTAAATACATATATATAAGCTGGAAAAAACACATCAGTTTGTAAGAGATCTATTTGTACGAAATAAGTACCTACTTGTTCTTAAGTGAGGAAACCTGCGTGCGCATCTGCGAAGTGGTTCGAAGATGTGTGTGAAGTCCCCAATACGCACCGAGCCCGCGTGGGGACTAATAGCCCAAAACCCTCTCGTGATGAGAGTTGGCCTGTGCCCAGCAGTGGGACGCAAATAGTCTGTAGTAGAAGAACGTATTCAAATGGCGCATAAGCATGAGTATCTACGTTAGACAAATAATTAATAGAATAAATAGAAAACCGCTTAATAAAACGTTTTCATTTCCAATATCACTAATAATAAGTTTAAATATTTAAATATATAGATAATAATGGTGTTACTTGAGGTAACCCATCAAAATTCAACGAAATAAAATATCAATCAAACCCTCTCGTTCATTGAAGATGTTCCATTACATAACGATTTTATCTCACATTTAAACATAAACACGTATTAAGGTTAAAATGGTCTGAATAGATAATGATTCTTGACAAAACATAATTCACCTACATTAAATTTATATATAAAATTTATATATTGTGTTTAATTTTATTTCGGGTATTGAGTTGAAATTCATATAAATTTACCTACTCGTTTTCTTTTCATTATTAAATTCGGAATCTTATATTTTCTTCAGAGGGTACCTAATAGAGAGGGCTATGCTCGGGGTTTCTCTGCGTGATAGAATCAGAAATGAGGATATCCGCAGTAGAACTGGGGTCACCGACATAGCCCGAAGAATTGCGAACCTTAAAGAGTGGCAGTGGGCGGGGCACATTGCTCGCAGAACTGATGGCCGATGGGGCCAGAAAGTTCTGGAGTGGCATCCGCGAACCGGTAGACGAGCGGTCGGTAGGCCTCCAACAAGGGAAAGCGGTGGATGCCAGTGGCACAGGACCGGTCTAAGTGGCGCGCCTTGGTGGAGGCCTATGTCCAGCAGTGAACGTCTTTCGGCTGAAATGATGATGATGATATTTTCTCATAAATATATACCTAACTAACGTTCATTTTATTCCACATATTTGCGATTTTTCACCTCATTTCTTTCTAATGAAGACAAATGACATACATGTATTTTCTTAGCGAATTCAAAAATAAACCAGTTGAATTGATGAACCAGAAGTTCAAGTTTCCGAGTCGTGGGTTGTTATCATATATACCTACCACCTAGTGCTATTTATATTATGGAAATGTAAGCAATTAATTAATAAACTGGAATAATATTAATATGCCTACGGTTATTTGATGGGCCTTGGCTCCATATTTCGCCTGAACTGGCGGGTCTGGCTGGCTGCCAAACGTTTCGCCTATTAGCAGCGGTTTCAGACTGAAATGCTACGTAATTCTAGATTGGGTTGAAAATAAAGAGTTGTCCATTTTCTTAATGAGACATTTGTGTGTATTAAAGGCGATCTCAATGATTCTAGAGTTCGAATCTCATCACGATTGTGCTTAATCGTAAATAGGTAAGATCTTGATTTAATTCTGATTGGAAATGAATGTAGTTTTATTTTTAAAGCCAAAAAATCCATCCTTATTATACATGTGGAAGTAACTCTATCTGTCTGTATGTCTGTTACCTCTCCACACTTAAACCGCTGGACCGATTTAGTTAGTTCAAATCCCGGAGATAGACAGAAGGCTACTTTTTATCCCGGAAAACGCATACCTAAGAGTTTCCGCGGTATTACACGCGGTCGAATTCGCGGGCAGAAGCTATGATTACATATATACAAACTAACTCTTCATTCTTTTTTATGTAAGTACCTACTCAAGAGCGTTAGTGGAGTGGCGCTCTATACGCATGTTCCAATGTCTATAAAAACGGCCGTCTACTTCGATATTACCGAGCGTTCGACTAGCCATACATTTGTGGCTCCTAACGGCGTCGTCAGCACCCGTGTTATATATAGAACAGCCAGTATTAACAAGCTGGCTTGTTATGATCTATACCGATGCTGAGAGCCCCTTTTGTTCAGCGCTACTAACAAGCTTTGAACTTTTTAAAACAGTCGAAACATTGTTAGAGAGGCTTACGGAGCTTTGAGTTATGGTACGGATTTCAGAGATTTCTTTATTCACTGTTTCGTTTGGATTTACGACTGGAACGTGAATACTTTCACTATGTACTAGGTACGTAAAATAACTCAAGTTAAGATGATCACGTTAGACACATGATATATATGGGGTCAAGCAAAACGTTTTGACGATATTTTACGCATAGACTCAGCTATCAAGAAATTATAAGAACTTAAAATGAGATTAAGATCGCCATTTGTATTAGCTTTTACTAATGTGCAACACATTTTAAATAAATAAATGAAAAACAGCTTACAATTGATAGCTGATTCTGTGGGTAAAATATCGGCACGTTTACTTGACTTTATACATGTATTGTTAATATTGATTTGACACACAGCAAAAATTGTAAAGATATTATATTTGTCAATAGATGCAGACTTAGGTACTTGCAGATTTACAAGAAATATTAATCAACAGAATTTTATTAACATTTTACTGAGTACATTTCGGAGTGATTTTGCTGACAATTTTTATTGTGAACATAATTATAGCCATGATCCACCGCCACCACCACAACGGCCCACTGCTGGGCACAAGCCTCATCTCATCACGGGAGGGTTTCGGGCTATATCCTCCACACGGGCCAGGTGCGGATTGGGGACTTCACACACATCCTTGAATTATATAGCAGATGCGTGCAGGTTTCCTAACGATGTTTTCCTTCACCAAAAAGCTCAGTAGTAAATTCAAATTGAATTTCGCATATAAGTACAAACTCACTGCTGTGAACCGGATGCGAACTCCCGACCCTCTGCATGCGAGGCAGGGGTTGAACAACTAGGCCACAACGACTTCTATAGCCATAATGCTATATAAATATTGGGTCTCTATGAATTCACTTTATCGACTTCAACGCCTGCATATGTAACTCTAAAAGCACTTAGATCATCAATATCGTAACTCCTCATTCACGTAACCACACTCTAATTCCCCTAGTATCCTAACCCATTCCCGTTTCATCCCTAAGTAGTCGTCTTTTGCAAGTGATTACCGGTTGATGTTACCCGTCAAAGCGTAGTCATTTGGGTTCCCCGTTTTCTGGGAACCATTCAGCCGTGAGTTCGTTCATTTCCCGATTCGAGACGGGATGCAGTCCCTGCGTGCAATCTCGTTTCACACAGTACCGCTCGCAAACAAAGCACTTTTCAGACCGAAAAATCATTTTTCTCAAACATGCTCGGAAATGTTCGTGTTACTTTCAAAAAAAGAAGACGCGAGGCCGTCCATTGCCGGCCTTGGCCAGCAAAAACATTATTGTCGTGTGTGTATTTTTTTTAATTCGCTTGCTATTTGAGACACCTCTGTAGATAAACTGACAAATCCATGGAGGTAATACTAATAAGTACAACTTCCATGGCCAAATCATCCACGATCATGGAAGTAGTAAATACTGATGTGGGGTAAATGCGCCTAAATTTATTTCGCCCCTATGCCTTGTAAACAGCCAACTACTAGTTGAGTAATATTTATAGGTTTCGATATATTTATGTTAGGCGCACTTACCCCATCCTGGCGCACTTGCCCCGAAACTGACAAATCCATGGAGGTAATAAGTACAACTTCCATGGCCAAATCATCCACGATCATGGAAGTAGTAAATACTGATGTGGGGTAAGTGCGCCTAAATTTATTTCGCCTCTATGCCTTGTAAACTGCCAACTACTAGTTGAGTAATATTTATAGGTTTCGATATATTTATGTTAGGCGCACTTACCCCTTCCTGGCGCACTTGCCCCGACTGACCTTACGTATTTCCTCGCTGTTTGAGAAAAGCATTATATATACCTCGGCCGCAATTGCGATTGCCGGACTCGTACTAATAGAAGGCTTCGCTTCGCTCAGCCTTCTAACTGACTCGTCCGGCAATGCGCTACTTGGCGGCCTCTGCAATAATGTACTATAATTCGTATAGAAAAAAGACGAGCTTTCCCTGTGTACCTATTTACATTTTCAAATTGTTTCCATTATAACCTACCAGCTCCTGCCCGTTACTGCGTCTGCTGTAACGGGCTGCGTCTTTTGTAATTTGGTTATAGCGTTCTCGCGGGAAGTATGGGTTTTTTCGGGGAAAAAAATAGCCCATGTGCTTCCCTGGGACTAAAGTTTACTTCTAAATTTCTTCTAAATTGGTTCAGCGTTTTAAGCGTGAGGTAACAAATAGATAGACAGACAACAGAGTTAATTTCGTATTTATAACATAAGTATAGATTAATATGAATTCTGACAAAAAAAAAAAAACTCCACGCAGTGTATTCCGTTGAATTCTTTCCTATATAAAAAAAAAGTTAAAGAAATAAATAAATTAGATACACAGTTGCAATTGGACAAAAATCCCAACTACCAAACCGGTTTGGTTTGGTGTAAAAACGTATAAACGTAAGTACTCGTTATCATTATTTTAGAGCGTAAGTTGACTTGACATCAAAAAAGTCCTGTCCGTGTATCCCATTGAATTCTTTCCTATGAATGTAGAGGTAAGAATCCCTTGCCAAGCTCCAAACTCCAAAGCTCGAGGACAATTTTTTTTGACTTATTGTATAGTCCATGTATAATATGGACATGTTTGTATAAAAATGGATCTCATAATTTTATTTATTAAAATACCTAGTAAGTACCTCGACACGTCATCATACGCTCAAAACGTCATCCTACCTACCAGTGAACTTTCCCATGGAAATCTGTCGGAATAATAGGAATCACTTGAAGACCTCACTGATTGGAAAACACTAATAGTAAATAACTATAAGTTATGTAATATATCCAATAGTGGACTTACTGAATCACCGTCGTTACTAAGACGATGTATGATTTGTAATTTTTGTCATCGATAAAATGCAAGTGACTTGCAAGATCTCTGGAATATGGTGGATGCAAGTAGTCTACTTTGAAACTCGCCACTTAAACCGAAGATTTGAAGGAGGCCTGTGTCCAGCACTGGACTCTTTCGGTTGATATGATCTGAAGATCTTTTTACATGTAATGTAAATGTTATAACTATGTGTAAATTTTGAAAAAAGGCCTTCTGCTTGAGTTTGTTGCGGCGCTTCTTCTCAAGCAATGGGTCTAGGAAGCGCTAGTAAATTCTTTTCTGACGTGTAAAAGTGCCCGTATGTGGCCAATTTGCTGAATAAATGATTGAATTTTGAATTTTGATTCTGATGGATGTTAAAAAGCTGGAATGTGGTTAATTTTCTGATTTTTTTTTATTGTGTTCATATATTAATATAAAACCTAAAATATTCTTCTGCAATTCAATATAATCTTGAATGTATTTAATTTTCACGCGTGTTTTTTGCGGCTGCCAGATAAAATTGTGAAAAAAAAACTGAATTTCCATTCGTGTTTTTAATGACAGCCGTAATTTACCTGAAATCAAATCAGTTTTTCTGGCGACCCTACCCAGCGTTTGCACTTGCAATCTTGGCGCCCCGCCGCGTAAAAGGATAACACCATCTTACTCAGCTTCAAAATAAGAAAATATTCGAAAACCCTGTGTCACCACCACCCAATCGTCAAGCCAGCGCCATCTTTAAAATCTCCCGTAAGGTGCAAACGCTTGTCGCATAATACCGGTGACTTTATTACGTTAATTTGGAATCAACTGAGAATGAAAGAATTTGCTTTTCGGTATAAATTGGACTTCGAATTGGTTTCATATGTAATAAATTTTCTTGAATACTGTCGAATTTGTAAGGTAGTTATGGGATTTGGTTCCTGGGTCTTTCCCACAACATCGATATTTATCGTATTATTTATATTACTTTTTTGGCCGATGGAACAGGTCCTTCTTTAGTTAAATATCTCCTTACTCTTTATTGAAATTTCTTTTTAAATATTTCTTCGGATTACATTCATATTGCTGTGTAATTTAAGGTGAATTGAAGACTTACCCTACGTAGATAATAACGTACAGTATCTGTATTTGGGAATGTAATTTTTAGCGATTTTACATCACAGCGGGCTTAAGGGCATTTATTTTTTGGGTATATTTGTATATACTAGTTAATGTGTGTGCAAACATTGGTTGTAACTACATAATTAGGTAATGTTACTTCTGATTTTATAAAGAAATAACAACTCAACGTAACTTTAACACAAAAGTTAAGTAAATGGTTAAATGGTTATCTATTATACCTATGTACCGGTACTTGTATCAAATTTTATACTTATATTTGTTCATGCATAGTTATTACTAGGTACCTAAAGCCTAAAGTTTATTAAGTAAGCGGAACTAACTTTATTTCATGCAATGGATATCTTTACTTCTGATTCAACGATTCACGTCATGAGATCGACCATCAAATCACTTGTTTATGTCGACTTACAACCCTATATCGATTTGGGCACAACTTCTCGATATTTAGAGGACCCTTTCAAAGCGCCATTTTTAATTTGCTGATTCTTTATTTAACTTTGATAATGGTTATCGAAGATGGGAGTTGTCAGGCTTTTTAAATGCATGTATGTTTGGCAGATTATATTTTTCAGCATGAGAACATAATTTTATTAATGTGTTTAGGTTGCATATAATGCTTATGGAATATTTAATTACGTACGAGTATATGGATAAACAAGGATATTTTTTTAACATCCCATGGTTACAAAGGGGTCAGACATGACTTTTTTATGACTACCAAATATGCGTTGCTTATCGAAATGAATTGATATTGGTATGAGGAGCTGGTCCGAGATCCCGGACGTGACTGTACCCTACCTGAACCATGACGCAGAAAATTCTCTGTTTTTCGAATCCTTCGTCCATAATAGATATGTTACTTATCCAATTTTCTATCCAAGCGTACCCCTTCGGAAACACCCCAACCCTCGCGTCGGGGACGCAGGTTACTCGTTATAGCAAGAAAAATATTTACCAAACCTCAAAGCGAATAAAAAGACGTCCCTTAATACGGACCCAGATGCATTCGACCTATTATTTGTTCCCGGAAAAGGTTACCTTTCCCAAGAAATATGAATAGGTGAATAATGCAAATCTACTTTCGGGATGGAAGAACGCTTTGCGAGCACGATTTTCTTCCTTCTATCTATGAAAGTACACCGCCGGGGGCAATGATATTAGAGGAAGATATCTACAGTGAAAAGGATCGTACCTACTTTGTGGACCTTTCATCTCCTTTATCTCGAATAGTGATATGACACATACGTCATACAATTTGCTACAATATAATGAACTGGCTTCTGAGTCAGCGTATTTACAATGTTGCCAAAGTGGAAAAGATCAACATTAAAATAGTTACTTATCTCATAAAAATAGCGATAGAACTATTAGCGTAGGCCACATGTGTACCGCACACGTCTAAGAAATGGAAAGTTACGACCGTTTTTAAATGACACGTGAGTCAGAATCGTAGTACGCATCCGACTTATAAACCACGACGTCACAGATTACGACACGCTCGTAAAATTCGTTCGTCCATTGAGCAAAACAATAAAACTCCATCAAAACGGTGTCACTGGCCCGCAAGTTCAAGTGCGCTGTTAAGTTGCACAACAGGCCATAAACGGGGAATAAAAACGTAAATATTATTCCGTCGTAAACGGTATCGTTTATAATAATAGCGGTGCATGTTATACGGGGTTAGGTATTATCAGTATCGCTGCTCGTAAAAGTGTAGACTACTGGCAGACGGTTTTACGGTGTGACGCGGGAGTTGTCGCAATTATTTGACAAGTGTCCACGATTGTTGGGTTGGGACAATGTTGTCGAATTAGATGAGGATTCTAGCGCAACTGGAACAATGAGCGTGAATAGTGACATAGAAGCGAGGGCAGAAAGACTTAATTGAACCCATCAGCTAGCTACTGAGCTGAGCCCAACTCTCCTACTCCTAGTTATTCGTAATAGTAACTTGCCTACAATATAGATAAGTGTACTTAGTGATATTTTAGCAGTATCCAATGCGCGGAAAAAGTCACACTAATAACTGACCGTAATACTTAACCATTTAAGTTCCGTTTCTTTTTGTACAATTCACCTGAATTGTAAATGGAAATTATACAGCATACTTTACTTAATTGGTGATGATGTAAACTAATTATCTGTTTTATGTTCTGCATATTTCAAACTTAAACCTCTTTTACCTTGCAAGTAACAATGCATTTAGATAAGCTCTTTTTGCTACCTCTGTATTAAATTGTTATTATTTGTTACAGATGTTGAAAGACACCGGCTGATTATTATCAAGATTTATAAGGTAACGAAAATTATAATTTACTAAGGTTTGCATAACTTGAATATGTTATTAGCAATAGGTACCTACTAAAAACACAATAATGAACAATAAGTAAGAAATTATATAATACGGTATATTATTTGAATTAAAAAGTGAGTTACTATTTAAGATTTATTAAAAATTAAATGACTCAACAGTCTATCTAGATGCTTAGCTAATTTATCTATTATTAAACTAACAAAGTTTCAATTATTATTGCAAATATTTAAAAAAAATGCCTACTCGAACAATCTAGCTACTCAGTCGGCAATTTTGGCGACGATGTCAGCAGAAAGATAATAAGATGTGGCCCTATTCTCAAGGGTCAAGATGAAAACGTTTCCTGTGACTATCTGAGTCCATGGCCAATTTATTTCCATTAAATATTTGCTTTGATTTCTTAAGTCTCTTTCTGAAAATTGTTTGAAAAGTTCGAGTTAACATTATAACTCACTTGCGCGTGAAAAATTACGTTATAGTCCCAAAACTATAACAACACATTCTAAGAAGTTCCAAATGCAGCTTATCCTGGCTGATTGAAGTAACGAGAGTGGAGCTAAACGATGTGCAAGTCCCGTAGGATCTTCATTAGGTACTTAAAATAGGTAGGTAGTGATAAAATACCACACACTACACACAACCAAGGGTCGATTGATTAAAACTGTCACGCACTACGCGTTTGTTAAATTTTACGCAATGGTAAAAACGACGCTTCTGTAACCTATAGAAAAACCGGCGGCAATATTTAACTATGATGAGTAGTCCTTCAACTGTACTTGATCTAACTTTAAGTAAGTAAGTAACTTACAGACTGGCAACCACAAGCCTCTTTGAGTTGACTATGAAAGCCCTTCCCAGCTTACGGTCTCGCATGCGGCCATAAATTCCGTCACCTGTTGGGTCGTGCCTCCAAGCTCGTTTGATGGACATTAAAAAGGCTTAAAATGGTTTGATGCGCGATAGCGAAACACTTTCGTTGGACTCCGCGGTTTAAAGGGGTGAATTGTTTTTGTGACTTCACTAGTACGATACATAGCAAAGACTTTCGGTAGGTAGTTAGGTAGGTTAAGTATCGGTATGAAAATAAAATGCTGAATGCAAATACATGAGTAGGTATTACTCTAAGTAACCTATAAGATATACAGAGCACTATCAATTTGCAAAGCTGTTTCTTAATAATGTGATGTTCAATATTGTATTGTAGGTCTATTTCAGATTAAAGGCATATTATTAATAAAGAAATAAATATTATTTATACCGACTTCCTGACTTACTGAAAATTATATACTTAGGTACTGTCTATAGGTAGGTACCTTTGTAATTCATATTATCACGTCATAAGCTGAAAAACGTCCACTGTTGGCCAAAGACTCCCCCAAGGGTTTTAAATCATTAAGTAGGTAGGGAAATAGGGCATAAAATAGGTCTAAATTAAAATTAAATAAAGACTGTTCATTTACCTAATTTATTAATTCGACATAGTTAGAAATCGAATTGATTTAGGTAGCTCGTAGCATTGCTACGAAAACTGGAATTGTAGGTGTTTTCTGTAGGTTATCTACGTTCTTAGGTACGCTTATAAAGTTCTTGTAAGTAGATATAATAGTTCCCCTGCTAGCGGCGGGAATGCCACGTTTTAACATTTGCAAAATTTACGGGATTGTAGGAAGGTGCAGGTGTTGTCCTACCTATTATAATTATGTTATCGCACCTATCCGACGGAAAATAGCTTTCCTATAGTCAATAACTCTATGTGTGACCTACTTAGCCTTAAAATTCTCTATGGAGTAAAGCAAATTTCAAAATTTCGTCACCCGTAGGCAAAACGAGGCGATTTGTGGGTATAGAAACCCAGCGTTATTATTATTTATCTAATTTGGTTATCCTAAGAGTCCTAATTGTAGGATCTTACTTGATGCTATTTATACCTAACAGTTAATTTCAATGTTGGATTTTTAGTTGTTTACCTATCGAACCTAGAATTAGAAGAAACTATTTTAAGTTAGAGAGTATTTCTGAGCAACTATCCACATAGTGGCCCTCACTGTTCACATATATTTATTTTAATTGACAGTAATTTGCATACTTTTAGAAGAAGGATTTTTTTACTAATATACATATTTTAACCGTCAATAAATTTCCTAATGATTTTCATCTGTCTAAACAAAAAGTATAAATATTTCGATTCCGTAAATAAAGTGTTATTTAATGCTACGCCTGCTCATGTCTTTCACCAAAACAACCGGTCTAGTTTCTGAAACACGTAGCTCTACGCCATAGGACATAACTCAAATGACTGCAGCATGCGTCGAATATAAAGGAGGATCTAGCTCTGAACTCCGCCTAGAATAGCATGGCCGCTGATTTTGCACACGCCCTCGCACTCCCATTGGCCTCATCAGCTCAAACTTGTTTGCCCCCACACGTATTGACCAATCAACGGCGCAGAGATACCTAAATTCTAATTCTGGACAGGATGCGTTCATCTCCCTTCTTCCGTCAAGTGAGAGGAGTATAGACGGAATGTGCATGTAGTTGTGAGTTAGTTCAGAAATTTGCGTATAGATGGCGTTGTGGTGCACGTAGTTCCAGCATGCTTGCCTAGATGGCGCTAGGTACACGCGCTGATGTATGCAAGATTGGCGTCAGCTGTTCTGATATTACCGTGTTACGTTTTTATTACATTGTACACTCTAATAATCACAAGTTCACAACCATACTGTGATGCAAGTAATAAGATTCTATAATTAGTAAGTTGATACAAAATTCAAACCTGTCTTCAATTACATTTTAATTCTAATTCGAAACGTAAGTGTTCTTACCAAAGGCTAATAAGACTAAACGCATTTGATTCCAAAATAAACCTACTCCACTAAATTTAGCTTTAGATTTTTTGGTTCCGTGTAGGTAAGTAACCTCTTTTCCGCATGTCGATCTCTCTGTTCGTCCGTCAATAACAATAAAAATACTAAATACTAGGTAATAAATAGTACCTAGGTACTTTTCTGGCTATCGATTGTACCTTGTAAGCATGTTTATGTACCTACATGTTTCTTTTTTTTTCAAGTTGTTCGGCATGAAAAAAAGAAGAATAAAATATTGAAGTGATTATATAATATGTTGACGATACACTGTCATAAGTAAGATTTTTTTGCTTAACAACTTAAGTAGGTATACCTAAGTTTAACGTTTCATAGAAGTGACGTGTTTTTGAAATTGCTTAAAACAGTAAAACACTAATAAATAGCACTTCAAAAATTCTTATTTGATTCTACCCTACCTACTCTATTAAGATTTTTTTGTAGTAATTTAATTTATCCTTAATTTATCATATTCAGAATATTGTACTTTCATTTTATTTTTTTCTTTATCGTGCTATTGAGTCACAAATGAACTCTACCTGCATTTTGAACTAATAATAAATCATGAGAAAAATGACTGCAGACGTTATTTTTGGCATCTATGAAATGTACAAATAAATATCTAAGTTCGCGTGCAGGCCCGCCGTTAGGTTTAACTCGCCATTCGTGAAATTATAAAACAACCTGACAGGCAATAAAATCTACTAACTACGGTTAGCACTGTAAAAAAGCTAGATTATTTTGGGTTCCGTGCAAGTATTTCATAATTTCAGTCGATATAGTAAGCTTCGCTGAAGATAGGCCTCACCCAAGGTTCACCACACTTGACTTTCTAGTACTTTCACAAATATTAACTCATTGAATAATACAGTACCTATAGACCTTTCATAAGGTCCGGTAGGCCGTTTGTGTATGTTGAAAACATGAAATATTTCTAAGCTGGTGTGAGTAGCTTAGAAATATTTAATGTTTTCAAGATATATTTTTTTACTCAAAAATGAATAACTATAGAGAATCTTCCTCTTAATTATCTAGAAATAAAAGCCTTTATCCAGTTGTGATATTTTGAAATGAATGATACCTTAAAGTAATTGACTGTGAAACTGGAAAATTATAAGCTCGTTGAATTCTAACACACTAAGACTGTAAGTAACATCCAAATTCAGGTACCTACAGTTAAAAAAAAATCTTTAACAGCACAACGTGCGTCACTTGATATTTTATAACGCTAAAGTAGTGTATGTAATATTTACCTACGCTTAATATTACTTTAGGAATTAGGAAAAACTTTTTTTTAATAACATCGGGAACCTAGAAGCAAACTTGACTACTGTACCCAAGTCGATGGTCCATAAAAACGACTACGTCCGTCCAGTAGTGATACTAAGTCATTATCTAGCGTTAGAATTGAATCGTTATGGCTCTAATGACGAATCTAATTGATATGATGCTTTTATTTATGTATAACTGCGACTGAAATGTGTTTTATGGCAATCAATTACCTATAGGAAGATAGATAAGTCTTGTGCCTTGTGTGTTTTTTTATATTATGTTATTCCGTGTATATATTAATAATTATTGTCTTGAAAGATTGCGAAGTTCGTAAGGAATTCAGACCAATTTTGGTGAAATTTGGCAATAAAAATAATAGGGTTTTAAATCCAATGTTTCCGCTATATTTTTAGAATATTTAAATCATCGTACAAAGTTATCATTTTTATAAATTTTATTTCCATCATCAAACTTTTCATTTCAGATAATTTCAACTGATGTTTTTAGGTGTTTTTTAGCTGTTATATCAAAAATTAAGAAGCAATATTTTAACGTAAACATAATGTCCATCTCTTGTGAATAGTTTTATGTTAAGTAAAGTTATTTATTATTCATTTAAAACTTGAACAGTTATTTTACTAATAGTTGCTTCTTTATAAGTAGCCGAGGATTTATAACGCTATTATAGATACTTCTGCTATGATTTCCACGCAAATACACGATTTAACCTTAAAATATAACGTTCACTAATCTTATAAATTTAACGTTATACCTATGTCATCCTGTGGTCACAGTGAACCAAAGCAAAGTGCACTCTTTTTGCACGCGGTTCCGTTGATATTCGAACGATGGGAAGGTAATCGACTTTGCGTGAGTGCTTTGATCGCAAATTTGTATTCAAAAGATACCTCCCATCCAAGTACGCAATAATCATAAAACGAACGATTTAAACGCTGAATTTGGCGAGTTTTGAATATTCTTTATACCTACCTGCAGGTATGGTACGAGTATAAGGATGTACTTATAAATACTAGTTGGTTGTTATTTATACTTACCCAGAACTCAAGTTTGGGTTTCCGCCGTATGGAGCCCATCCGTTTGTGTGTCATCTATTTGGGTACATAATACCTACTACATCCTTACTCCTGGATGTTAGGAGTATAGATGTCATATCATTCACAGGTATAAACGGTGCAACTTTGAAGGTCGTAGAGTAGTGGTAAGACCTGGTTCAAGTTCCGTCCAGATAGCTAGCTATCACCGTCTAAATCGCTAACCTTCCGCCAAATAGCAGTGCTTGAACTTTTGTGTTCCATTAAGGCACTCGGTGAAATCCTCCTCGTGATCTATCTTGTGATGAGAGGAGGTCTGTGCCCAGCAGTGGGCCGTAAATAGGCTGTAGTAGGTAGGTAGTCGGTGAAATGACTGGCTTAGAGACATTCTACCTATTTTAGGGGCATGACATTGAAAAGGGATATGTAGACAGTCGTTTAGCTTATTACTTTTATGTACCTACAACATACACTCAGCAGCAATGAAAACGGGCCATTTTGTATAGGATTATGTTTTAATATTTCAATGTTTATTTGGGTACAGACGGTACAATATACGGTAGGAAACTTAGATTATACACGAACCAGTAAAGTTACCACCAGATTATTAATACATATTACTAACCGAGTAATATATTTTTTCTAGAAAATGTGACATTACTTTATAAAGGCTATGGATAAATAGGTATAGAATAATACCTACTAACAATTGCATAAATTATGTTACGTGAAATATAATAACCAAGTATCAGTTAGACCTTTAACAAGGACCGTGAACTTTTGTAGACATGTGTTAAATATATCGATATCAGAAAATCTGGAAATATCCATACAAAGTGACCCGTTTTCATTGCTGTTGAGTATATATCCTTTTTATACCTTTATTCGTATTCATATGCTATATCTACCTATGTGAAGTAGGTATAACATAATATTTGCCGCCTTATTAGGTACCCACCGTAGTAGGTACCATCGTCCATCCAAATTTATTTTACATTGAATAAAATATTCGCAAATTACTATTTATCAACCTAAGGTGTTTCACCACCTGATACCTAATATTGCATATTTTAGTTTGTTTTTAAATCCTCAGATTCCTCACTATAATTAAAGAAAACATTAAGAATTCATTTATTCGATCCATTTCCATTAAAACACCTATCCGAAACGGTCCTCTTAAACGGTTCGAAACTTGCCACTATTGAGGTGCCATTGCCGACACTCCATAAGCAATAAAAAGAAGAATATAAATAACATTTATTTCAGTTCGTTTTTTGTACAAACAATGGTAGGTACAATACCTACGTAAATATGATTATTAAGTAATCATTGAAAATGACACAAAATAATATGAAATTAAAATTTAATTTTAAAATTAAAACTAAGACACATGTTTTCACATTTCGATTTTCTTTTGTTTCTTTCACATTTTCTAAATCCCCAATGACAATGCTCTTTACTGAATTACGATTAGTACCTAGATATAATCTAAACGTCTTGCTCGCAGGACTGATGGCCGATCTCACATGGGGACCTCATGATTTTAAATAAGTACATATTAAAAAACGATCCGACGGGCCAAACTAAATAGAGAATAACCCGATGAATAGGTAGAATAGTTTCGCTGTCTAAACAGATTACTTTTCACATAGTGTAAGGAATATTATGCCCCGGGTGTCTCAAACGTGTCGACAGTGATAGCATCTCTGAAGTTACCATAATTGGACACAATTAGATTGTTTATATCACATATACTAGCGGTGTAGGTAACTTTAAGAGCGAGAATGCCTTGCACGAGTTTCTTGTTCAAGGGCGGACGGGCGTAGGTTGTCTCAATGCACAGTACCTACTAGCCATTTTTTTAAACAGGTCGACCTCCAATATATACCTACATGTGACTGTAAAATTCTGAATACAAACCAGCAGACAACCACAAGCAACATTATCTATACCTAGTTATCGCTTTCACTCGAGTTCACCAATGTGTATACACTTTAGCAACTTGATCCAATGTAATAGGGTGCAAAAATGGTCACATGTTAATGAACTCGACTGTTGTTACAATTCTATAGAAACTGAAAGAGATAGACGTACAGCGTCCAATTGACTCTCGTTATTGCGGTCCGAAGCGTACCTTTATAAAGGTTGTTTTACAAGGGTTGGTTTTGGTAACTTAATAAGTACAGAAAATTAAAATCTAAAATTTAACTGTATAGAATCCTGCTCTTAAACTACCAAAATGTCAAATTAAATCAAAACTATCTTAACTTTTTCCTTAGAAGTAAACATATTTGTGCTTAAAAGTAGTGGATACAGTTGAGTGATAAACTTATTAAGTGGAGTAATAAATACTAGTTCCTGAACTTTAGCTTAATTATGTAAAATTATGGCATGGTGGCAAGATGAAAAAAAAAATGTGATGATATTACTAAGGATATATTCAATATATTACTAAGGTGAAAAATAAGTAGGTAGGTGTTCAGAAAAGAAGCATGGTAACAAGGTTTTCCTGGTTCAAATAACGGATCATAACCTCAAAGATTCATTGTATTTTCAACTAAATACCTACCTCTACATGTTTCTATAGATACCTTTCTTTTTTTGTATCTATCTAATCGTATATCAAAACAATCACAATTTACTTCTCTTAAAAACTAAGATCTCGTCGATCCACTCTTTCCCACCTGCCGAGCTCACCGCAACAAAAATCCTGCAAAGAGATAAAAAAGCTAAAACACGTGGAACCAAACAAACGTAAGAAATAAGAACGCGTAAAACATAGGCGCGTTACGTGTGCGGAATGAGTCCTTTTCTACATACTATATGTTAGACGTATGTAGGTATATCGAATGTGGCGGTCGGTACACTGAAGTGCAGTTTGGGAATACCGCACCGACTGATACGCCCGTAAAGTACCGAAGTAGCCTCGCGCACGAGGGTTACAGAGATCGGACGCGTTTGAAGACATCACGGAGCGGAGGTTAGAAATGCAAATTGTGAATCTAACGGATGTCGTGATTTGAATTTGAAAGAAGTAGGTATGTCTTACCTACATTACAAATTTAAACAATACTTTTGTACAGTCGCCATCGTAGCGAGTTGATCATAAATATGTTAACATGCCATTCAGTTTAACATTTTGACAGAAAGGTCAGATATTTACGATTACCGTGTTCGCTTCCATACTGTTAGTAGTAGGCAAGTAGGTAGGTACTGAGATTCTATAATTGTGTCAGTTTCTATCCAATTAACTGTTAGTGTGTGTTCACAACGTTCAAAAAGGAATATCATATTACGAGTATAATACTGTGATTATTTATCTAACTATTTACACACATAGATAATTCTAAAGATAGATCGTGGAATGGTTTAAAAACAGCATTTGGGTTGCTCAATGGCCGTCGTCCAAGATGGATGACGTTTGTTGAGCTTCCCCATTTTTACTTGATTTAACTTTTATACCGTACATTTATCATTATTACCGTACACTGTTCGGCCTGTAGGCCAATTACTTGACACTGGCGAAATTGTCTTGCACATAGACAGAAGCCATTATTTAAAGAGAAGAAAAAAAAACAGCATTTGCTTGTAGGTATAAGTCTCGGTTCCTATAGGTAACCACAAAACGCCTCGTTTTGGCTTCGGAGGGTTAAAATTATAATCGTCCTTAGCCAAAACGAGGCATTTTGTGGTTATAGATACCGGACGTAAATGATGACCTATGTATATAATAATACCTACCATATGTTTAGTCTTCACAGCTTCCTCGTATTTTGAGATTCATCTCGGCGGCGCTGTCTCGTGTGCGCCGCACGGGGTCAATAAAATATGTAGGCAGACGTGGAGCGAGGCTGGGCCCTCTCTCTCCTTTCCTTTAACAAGAAAGTATTTTTTCTATGCATTTGTAGTTCTAAAATACTTTAACACGTGTAGATGTGATGATATTTTTACGCTTTAGCAGATCGTAGCTTGATCAAGCTCACGATAACACTATTGAAATATTATTTCCATAAAATACGTAATGTTACTATTTAAGCACAATACTATTGAATAGTAGTTACTATTTTAAGTTTGCCAGATTTCAATAAAAAAAAAGTTACTTATCAGTTGATAAGTAACTTTTTTTTTATTGAAATCTGGCAAACTTCGATTTATCTTAATTGCATTGGAATTTTGTAAGCCTGCTTGTACTAATTTTATACAAGAGATCATTAAAGTTTCACTGTATCTACATAGATGTATATAAAACATTAGCTAAAAAATAAATACATGTTTTTTTTTCATGTGTGTACCTACTACACACATAATATTAGTTTCATAATCATAGTAACAAGACACTTTGAAATAGTTTGTTGCATCATAACAACCCACAATATCGATGATTAAAACTGACCACTCATTGATCTTAACTGTCTATTTGTCTGTATGTCCCACCCGCAGTGCCTATAACCAACAAGTTTCAGTAAGTAGTTGTAATTCTCATTATATGTGTTTGTGTTTCCTATCTAAATACTTATTCCTGATAACCTCAATATTATCACCTCCTGTTCAAACTTCAATTCATTAGTATATATCTAAATCTAATAAATCAAATTACATATGTATAGGTATGGCACGACACAACTTAGAAGGCGGAATAAGCAATAATAGACTCTACGTCAACGGCCTAAGTGCTCCGCCGCGCGCCTTCTCAGTTGTCAGTTTTATATTAGGTACAATTTATTGACTACTACGATTGCCGGCAGTTGGTAGTGTATGGCATAAATTAATTCTAAGTGTCGGAGCGAATATGAAACAGTACCTACGTCGTTAATAACATTCGCAGCTAAATTGATTTAGGAATGGACCTTCGTGGTACTTATCTTGTACTGTTATATGTTCTTATTACACTCAACAGGAATGAAAACGGGTCGCTTTACAGGATTTTCCATACAAAGGGACTCATTTTCTGTAGAGTGTATTATGCTCAGTGTTCATATAACCGCCGCAAATCAAAGTGACCATCGGCGCCATAGAATACCTCTATGGTGGCGCTCGTACTACCACTAAAGCCTATTTGCGTCCCACTGCTGGGCACAGGCCTCCTCAAACGAACAAACCCCCCTCCCCCTCACCCCTCAAACGTTTAAAACCGAATACACAAAATGTGAATAGACATCTTGGTGAAAATCACAAGCGCTACAACGTATTTTAAATATTCCTGCTGTTATTTTTTTCCGTTTATTTTTATTGCAGTTTTTTTTCATATAGCCACTGCTGATTTTAAAGTGTTCCTTCGATTTTAAGCATGTTTTGTGGACGAGCGTAGGTCGAATAATCAAAAACCACTGCAGGGATTCTACTCCTTATTTCTTTGTTTTTTTTTTACCATAAAGGTTCAACAAAAGAGACCGTATGATGTTCACAAATATGCTTTATCTTACCAGATGGAATTTCTACCCAGATGTAATTATATTTAGGTAGAAATCTATTTTCTCTCCCGTTAGGTATACAGCAATCAGACTATGAGGTCTCAAATCTACAAAAAATATACATTATTTAGCGTATAGTTTAACTCTATAGTACATTATTGCAGAGGCCGCCAAGTAGCGCATTGCCGGACGAGTCAGTTAGAAGGCTGAGCGAAGCGAAGCCTTCTATTAGTACGAGTCCGGCAATCGCAATTGCGGCCGAGGTATATATAATGCTTTTCTCAAACAGCGAGGAAATACGTAAGGTCAGTCGGGGCAAGTGCGCCAGGATGGGGTAAGTGCGCCTAACATAAATATATCGAAACCTAAAACTATTACTCAACTAGTAGTTGGCTGTTTACAAGGCATAGGGGCGAAATAAATTTAGGCGCACTTACCCCACATCAGTATTTACTACTTCCATGATCGTGGATGATTTGGCCATGGAAGATGTACTTATTACCTCCATGGATTTGTCAGTTTCTAAAGGTGTCTCAAATAGCAAGCGAATTAAAAAAAAACACACACACGACATTAATGTTTTTGCTGGCCAAGGCCGGCAATGGACAGCCTCGCGTCTTCTTTTTTTGAAAGTAACACGAACATTTCCGAGCATGTTTGAGAAAAGTATTTTATTAAATTTAATGTTCTCGCGATTAGACCTTCTTGGAATAAATCAGGAAAAATAGTCACAAGCAGATTGAGTAAGTATTTACTTTCACACTTAAAATTAGTTATTGCGAAAAAAGCTTTACGAGTAATTAGGTATATGTAATGGAATTATCACACAACAGCCCATTTACGTCCCAGTGCTGGGCATAGACCTCCTCTCATCACGAGTGGGTTTGGACAAGAGTCCCGGTGCGGATTTGGGACTTCACACACATCCTTTACACTTCGCAGATGCGTGCAGGTTTCCTCAGTGAAATTATCAGGTTAAAATTTCGATTATTGATAGGTACATCGTGTGAATGGGCATTTATTACAGAGATAGAAAAGATCATTAACTAAATAGACTTGCGTTACGAAGACATTAACGAAGCTTGTGACAGAGCAGTATAGGTACCTAGGTACCTAGGGTACCTAGGTATAATTATTTAAATGAAGTTGCAAATACTCATTTATTTCAGCTTTTGCCCGCGACTTCGCCCGCGTGGAATTTGGTTATCGCGCTCCCGTGGGAACTATGCGTTTTTCCGGGATAAAAAGTAGCCTACGTCCTTTCCCGGGACCTCAACTATTTCCATGCCAAATTTCATCTCAATCGGTCCAGCGATTAAAGCGTGAAAAGGTAACATACAGACAGAGAGACAGAGTTACTTTCGCATTTATAATTTATGGATATGAAACCTACTTGGTTTTAATTTTATCTTATCTTATCCTTCATCATCTGCGTCTGTCACACTGCGAGCCCACTTCACGTTGACCTCATCGCCGATATTTTCCGTTCCACGTTCGACAGCAAACGATGCTGTCTCATTAACTTAGGCAGAGCTCGTTGTGCTAAGTTACTGGCGGCGGGTGCAGTAAAGTACGGTGGTTCATTGGCGGGCAAACACGCGCACACCAGGAGGGGCAGGAATCGATTCGCGGACCCTTATTTATCTTACCTTTATGTTCTTTCGATTTAGGCGTTTCGCTATAGTTCATGAGACACCGTATACCTACATATACGCTTAACCGCAATGAAATCGGGTCACTTTGTTTGAAAAAATCCTATGCAAAGTGACCCGTTTTTGTAGTTCATGAGATGTCTTATATTGTAGAAATTGACTTTCCTAAAGTTCAACTCAAATGTGGAATGAATGAACAATCTAAAAAAGTACTTAGTTCAACTACTTACTATACTATTGTGATAGATACAAATGTATGGCATATTAAAATATTAGGTGACTTTTTCTCAGCACCTATGTGCAAATGTGATGTATAACTGTACCAATGTTATGTCGCATAATCGTTTTTCAGAAACAAAACCACTTACAGAACAGCTATAGCAACCAACTTATAAATTGCCAATCTAACTTAGATGAAAGATAGCTACAGCGTTCACGTAAAAAGAAAACAGAACACGATAAAGTAATTTACGCAAAGTGAACTGATAAGAAACTGAGTACCTACGCGAGACAGCGGTCATAATGTTTAAAAATGATACGCGAATGTTTGAATTTAATATCCTACCTACGTTAATAAGGTGTCAAAGGAAAAAATGCACGCAGCATCACTGCGTTGCACCCAGAACCGGTCTGACATTAAGCATGCCGCCGTTAGATACTAATTTTACGAGATATCTGGGAGTAATCACCTCCGCCTACTAGGTACTTAGGTACCGCCGGGCCTCTGCATCGCCCTGGGCGCATTTACCTTGGCTCTCCTTCACGGACCTTCCAAACAGGTAAGTACCTACTTTTTATTCGGCTTGACATACAGATGCACGGGCTATAAAATAGCAAACTTATACCGTTGTATATTTTATTTACTCACAGTGAAACGACTTTTAAAGCCTTAACGGCCCTCATGCATGCTGTTTACATTACATCGCAGAAAAATTAAAAACGTCTCGATTATAAAGAAGATACCTTCAAGTTAATATTTGGGTAGATTAAGAAAGCTGTTTTCGAGCGAGTCTCCACGGAAACGGCTGATTTCGCAAGCACTTAGCCCAGAGGTCAGGCGCAAGAACAAAAAATTAAGCTACTCGAGGTGCCGAGCTTTCACGCTCGATAAGGCGAAACTCAATTATTTTTCGTATTTCCGAAGGCTTAACTGTTCATAACGAATTTTAAATATGAATAAGTGGCAATAAATATGAATTTTTAATTTGTCATCGATGTAAAGCTGAGACGTCCTTTTCTTTAGAAATTATTAACACATAATAATGTGTTTTTATGTTTCCTTTTAATGGAACCTCGGGGCTATCGACGTTGTACAAATGTTCGGGGTTCGAGATATGGCCCCCAATAACGCTTCATGTTAATGGACTTGTCCGATAGAGGTGCGACTTGGCTCTGCTAACCCTCCACCGGCACTTAATGCAGGGAGATAAATATCTATAATTATATATATATATTTAGCCACTACATTATATTATGTAGGTATACTTACTACAGTACCTAGATGTTTCTCATGGGTCTCCTGTAAGTGAAACTCTTTTCACGTTCTACGAAAATGTAAAATAAATTGCGTACCTCCTGTTTATTCCATTGCAATATCTTTTCATCCGCCGACGACGACCATGAACTTTATCGCAGTGAAGTTAAAGACCATTCGTTCGACCTTTCAACTACACATAAAAATATCACTTTACGACTTTTAATCGAACCCGTAATTGTTATGAAATCTATTAAGGTCTTTCAATAGGAGGGAACGAAAATAGAAGCCGCCCGCGAGCGGCCTGCGGGCTTTAAACGCCCATTAACGCATTATCTCACACGACCGAAATATCGACATGGTTTGTTGTTATTCTTTTAACATTCTATAAGTCAGTGCTTATAGTAGTTATACCGCACCGTACAAATGGATCTTGAAAAACAACCAGTTATTTTGACAGGCACCACTTGAGAACAGGTCGTAAAGGCGAAACGGAACGAATGAAAAGTTCCCTTTCCACGTCGGCTTAAAATACAATTTGCGGTGTAGTTGTAACAGGGATTGTGAGATTCTTTTATTCAGCTCGGCTAGACCTTTATTTTAATTGGAAATGTGCTTTTTATAGAGAACTTTCGGGTGGAGCGATTTTTCATAAATAATGAGGCGGCACTGATTTTGTATATTGGATAAATATTTTCAAGCAAAATTACGCAGGCGGAAAAATGCGGGGTGTAATAAATATGGGGGTTAATCCGCGTCGACATGTGAAGTTAATCAGCTGATCTGTTGAAGAGGGTTTAATTAGATAAAGGACTTTCGACAATCGTGCAATCGGAATGCTCGTCGAGCTTTTCCATAGCGAACGGATGCATAAATATTAGTACCGAGCACCTTTAACGGAGACAAAACGTTTATTTCATAGCATTTTAAACATATATGAAACGCGGGTTTCATTTAACGATGATGATAGAGCCAAATATTTTACTAATTGATTTTATAATACAAAATGAACGATCTCGCTTCAATAACCTATTTGCCTACTATACCGACGCGTTTGACACGGTAGGTCCTACCTGAAAATATATTCAAGATGCTATTACCTAGAAAGTAAGTAGATAACAATTTAAACAAAAAATACTTACAGAAAATTACAACAAAACGTCTTTACTAGGTGTTTCAAAGTAAGTAGGTAGGCTTACGGTAAATATGCTAATTCCAAGGTATCGCTAATTAAGCAGACATGCCAATTAGGTAGTAAAGTAAGTACTAAAATTCCATTCGACAACTATAAATCAAACGTTTTACTACCTACCTAGTACCTACTCATTATAGACATTTAAGAAAATGTACGGAATATCATATTTACTTACTTACAAAATTCGAATCTATCATATTTGAGGAGTAACTGTAAGTATACCAGTGTATTTTAATCACCTGTAATTAAAATACACTGGTATACTACTGATTTATGGTATAAGTAAATAGGTACCTACCTATTTACTTATACCATAAATCAGTAAATTAATTATTTCATGAACTACTCTCTGGTATGTAATCTATAAGTAGTTATATTGATGTATCCGGATTTATTGTGAAAGAAGCAATAATACAATAAGTACCCACAATCTCTTCTAGAAACTGTATTCGAGTCATTCCATTTTAAATTAAAACATGTTCCGTCAAAGGCATTAGTGTTTTTTTAATTAAATTATTGGCTAAATTAATAAGAGCTAATGCTATATTTTGCACGGCGCGTTTTGCTAAACACCCCAGATGTTTATAATGATTTAATTTTGGCAAAATCGGGCGCACCGGGCTTCCTATTGGTTTTTAGCCTGGAGTTAATCGACTGCAAGGCTTATTAACATTTTTATTAAAGCCTTGATGAGTTATTATTTTTTCGTCCCGACCGCCGCGTCGTTCCGAAGGCATGCTACCGGAGGAAAACTGCTATGGAATATAAATATTTTGAAATATATTCACGCTTACATATAGGTAGGTACAAATGAATTGGAGCAAGCATTAGGTTTTAATATTTTATTGTTGTAGAAGTAAAACCGAATAATTAATTTAAAGATGTTCGGTAAGCGCAATCCCACTTTTCTTTTTCTATATGAGTAGGTATATTTATTGACAACTAAAGACCCTTGATGAGTATTTTACAAGCAGCATTTTCGAAAAGTTAATTTAAAAATAACCACTAATTAGCATTCCAATATATGCGAAATGTTCACACTTAACTAGAATTCACGCATCTGATTGTCAACTGGAGCCAATTGAAAAGGCATAAAAAACCTATAAAATCCATCGTAAAAGAATTGTAATTCCGTCGTTATATTCCGCCACCCGGAGCTGTTTCCACAAATGCCGTGCAGATGGTTGAGACACGTATTTACCTACTACTACAGCCTATTTGCGTCCCACTGCTGGGCACAGGCCTCCCCTCACCATGAGAGGGTTTGGGCTATAGTCCCCACGCGGGCGCAGTGCAGATTGGGGACTTCACACACATCTTTGAATTACTTCGCAGATGCGTGCAGGTTTCCTCGCGATGTTTTCCTTCACCGAAAAGCTCATGGGAAATTTAAATTGAATTTCGCACGTAAGTAAACTTAGAGGTGCGAGCCGGAATCGAACCCCCGACCCTCGGCATGAGAGGCGGTAGGTCGAACCACTAGGCCACCACGGCTTTTTTACAGACACGTATTTACTGTAATTTAATGATGTTAAGGTTAAATTTGACTGTTTTTAATCAAGTCAGATGAATGGATTGTAATTAATAATTAAACGAACGAATGCTTTATTTGAAATTGCCTATTGAAATCGCAACTAACTCAACCCATTTAAGTTTCAGGCGAACGACACATTTAAGGCTAATCATTGACATTTCGTGGTTTTATTTGGATTTCATTCGTATCTCGGAAAGAAACTCAATACGAATTCCTATCGAAGTAAAGATAAAAGTTTTTAAGAATTTATTTGAGAGCGTTCCCTCGCGTAACTTTGGTCGTAACCATGCCAAGTTCGGCGGCGAGCGGCCAACTCCGACCCGAGGCAAATATTCGTAATCCTACTTGGCTCCGCTCAGTTTACGTGGCAATGGAGATCTATGTGTACCTACTTACGACATCTGCAATATGATTTATTCCTAAAAAGGTTTTAACTTTATTTATTTACTAGCATCTGCCCGCGACTTCGTACGGTTATAGCGTTCCCGCGGGAATTGAGCGTTAAACTATAACAAATTATATACGAAAACCTTCCTCTTGAAACACTCTATCTATTAAACAAGCATCAAAATCCGTTGCGTAGTTTTAAAGATTTAAGCATACATAGGGATATAGGGACAGAGAAAGCGACTTTGTTTTAGGTATACTATGTAGTGATTTATTTAAACTTCATTGCACATAAAAGAAAACTTAGTGTACAAACGGCGGACGTAATGCCTCGAGGCATTCTCTACCAGTCAACCTTTAGGCAATGCAGAGAATGGTTAAGGGCGGTGCTAAAAAAAAGAAACTAAATGTACTTAGATATTTTGCTGCTTTTAAATATAATGATGTCCTTCGAAACATACCTACAGCGTATTTCATGCCCAAATATCGACCTAAATTAATCTATGTAAATTCTACACGGAAAACCTCTAGAAAAACTCTTACGCTTTATGTGCAGGTTGGCGATAATTAGCTTACCTACCTAATTCATCTCGGTCCCAGAAAAGCCACAAACTTTGTTTCCATTAGTTTGATTAAGAAAAGATCCGACACGTGAGACCTACCTATTTAACTTTTAACCATCACAACAAACATATAACGAGTTTGTGCGCTTCCGTCTATCAGTTACAAGCATCTATATCCAAAATTCTAAGAAAACTCCCACCCTAAAATCAACCTAACGCTCTTACTGTTCGAGATTCGTTTTCTGTATGTGGATCTTGGTGTTTAAGCCTGTGTTATTCGGAGCCGAGTTGTATCGATTGGTTGAGGCCGATACAACTTCTATTTACGGTCCTTACTTATACTATACCTATTTATAAAACGAACTATCACAACCCAACTCTAACTTGCACTGACTGCCCCTTCGTCGACTCCGTTTGTTTCTAAGACGTCTCTCTTTTCTTAGTTTTCATTTAAGATATACCTACATGTATGTTTATACACATATAACGTGCACAATTGAAAAACTAGAACAGGAATCAATTTTTGATTATTTTATGGAACCTTTGATATTCATAATGATTTAATTTAATTTTGCAGTGGCCATGGATTGAATTAATAGCAAGTGGATAGCGGATAGAAATGGAGTGCAACATTTATTCGATCAGTTGCTAGATTATAGTTAAAGGTTTTATGTATATACATCAACCTCCAGCAGATCATCTGTCGTAGTTATTATCACAATCGTTAAATCTAAAATCGCGTCAGGTGTCCGCGCACGCGCGTGTCTACTTTACTGACCATAAACCCAAACTGTTAGAGCTCATCTTTCTTCTTAACGACCGCCGGGATTGTTTATAGTGTAAAAAATCAAGCCACCAGGAAATTAACGACCTTAAATATTTACGATCACTGGCAGCCGCTCAAGCCCTGCTCAATCCTTAGAAAAACTAGAAACCAAAGTGCGTTTTCGCTTGAAGCTAAGGAGTATTACGCAACGCCCCATATATTATTAAAGGCGGCCGTAAAATGCCTGAGTTACCGATTCCATCGACATTTAGTGTGGAACAATCGTTCGGTGAGTCAGGCGCCCGAGGACGGACGTCGAACTACGCCTACAAATCGGAAAATATTGCCCTTACCATGTGATACTGAACAAACAGGACCTACGCAACGCAAACCCGGGAGCGACTCGACGTTCCATCCACTATAAGTTCTACGTATGCATGTCCAACATACATAAAAGAAATCGAGCAACTCATCTAGAAAATTCGATAGCCATATTTATTTTTAGGAATATTTTTTTATACTTAGATCAGGTCGGTACGATAGGTGTAGGTAACTAAGTATGTGTGAACCTGCTAGGTTTCGTGATGAAGTTTTGATTAGAAGAGTTTTATGCCGAACGTGATTCGTTCCGAGGAAACGTCGAGCCCTTCTCGCCTGGCCTGTCGCGAAGTTTCGCGTTAACCTTAATTTAATATTTTAATATATTCTAACCGTTCCACGAATTAATCCTGTGCGTACCTCATACTCGAACGGAATATTAAACCTGGAAACGTACCATCTACGCTTAAACTTAATTAAAAATATATTTTGAAACAGTTACTTACCTATCTACGTTCAATGTTTACAGATTGTCCTGAATATTTTTTTAAATTTAACTGCTAACTTAAGTGGCTACCGTATTTGAAAAACTACCGAAAAAAAGGTGTGATAGCGCCTATAAACCGCTTTAAAGACAATTAAACAGTCATAAAAGCGGATTCCCACCATAATCGTCGTGTGTCTGAGTCGCTAGATAATAAATACGCCTCTCGTGCCGAACGTAAAATATCTTTTGTTACCGTTTTATGACAACAATTATGACCTATAAAATGTGCGGCGATTATACTCGTACCGAGTGATTCTTGCGGTCTTTCTGTCAGCGGCGGGCCCCGGTGCCCACGCCACCAAAACATCCCAACTACAACACCGCATTTCAAGAATCTTAACTTTGTTTACTCACAACTGAAGAACAATTTTTGCAAGTCACCCTGAAACCTACGAAGATATAGACGGATGAAGCAGCCATTATGAGAACCTTGACATTGTCTTTCAGTGTTTATAATTTTCGTCAAACCGATGTGTTTTTTTTTTTGTTTTCTACAATATATTAGGGTGAATATCAGATTTCATGTTTTGCACTTGTCCACCCATGTTAACTTCATGAAAATTAAACTATAAGAGTCAGGCTTTTTTTTGGGTAAAGATCTTACTGGGAAGCAACATTGCCATCAAAAAAAGCAATGAATAATAATTCAGAAGTTATCAAAAAAAAATTTTTTACTTTAAAAATCTAAGCTCTTTGGCGCGTCCACCACTGTGTTATTTTTTTTAAACAATTATAATTTTATTTTTTATTCCGAATTTGACGTCTCCGATAGTGTTTCCTGTATTTAGAAATGTTTAATTATACAAAACTTAACTAGAATATTTTTTGTAATTGTCTGGTCAAAAGTTATTGTAAAATCAATTTTGTCCTACCCAAAAACACCTCATTTCTTTGGCGTACTTGAACAGTCTCGCATTTTGTTATCATTTTACCTAGACTAGCCCCACCTCGCGTCCCCGCTTCCTTTAATTGCCATCTAACATCCGACTGGTGCAAACCTGAGCATAGTTTGACGTGTTTCGGAAAAATATTTTATACATCGCCGTTTGCGGATTTTTTTCCGCTAAGCGCCTAATTTCTTCGGTGACTGAATTTAAGGTCAAATTCTACTTGAATTTTTTTATACTTTTTTAGTGAATGTATGCTGCGATTATCTACATCTATAGTTTTAATTTGAAATTATACTTTAAATACTTACGGATGTAAAAAAATATTTATACCCTAATCTCATTTCTTTGGCGCTAATTTCTTTGGATTTCTTTGGCATTTAGTGCCAAAGAAATTAGATTTAGCCATACAAATTAGAAGTTTAGTGTCAATTTTCCTAAATATATATCACAAATATCGCTTTTATTAGATTTCATTGTTTTTGTATATTGTTTTATTCATTATCATTCCTAAATCTATCAATAATACTAAAAAATAATATTTTTTACGCTAAACTACCATCAATAAAACGACTTTGTCTCTGTTCATTATAAATAAATGTTATATTCGGATATTTATATAAAATATAGCAAATTTTGCAATTTATTGTGTTATGTACAATAATATACATGATATAAAACAAATGCAAAAAAAAAATGTTTCAACATTTTAAATAAGTAACACTGTCGTACAGAATAACATAAAAATGGATACAACTATATTGTACAAAGTCGAACCGATTCAATATCTAAATGGTGCGAAAGAAGAAGAAATCGGCAATTAAAATTAAACAAAAACTAAACAATGAGAGTTCCTGTTACGAGGTAAAGAAACCAAAAATGGAAATGACTAAAAAAAGGCAAATAAAAGATGAAAAGTTGTAAATGAGCAAAGAAACGTTTAGAAGATATTAAAAACAATCCTTTTGGTTCATCAAAAACCATGAACAATTCAAACAAGAGATAGTTACCATGAAAGAAGAACTGAAAAAATGTTTTTAATGGGTACCCATAACTTTTTAAAGGAATTTAGATTTAAGAAAGTCTTAGGTCGATCTGTAGCACAAATGATGTGCAAATAAGAATAAGCTAATGTACATATTTACTCGCTTTTTTGGTTTAAATGATAACCAAAAATATCGAAAGTTTTCTTGATACTGTTATTTCATTACTTACACATGGTTGTAAAAAAAATGTTTTTTTTGACCGCGTATTACATTTGTAAAATGTGCTACAAATATTTTATGTTTAAAATACATAATATTGTTCAGAGTTTATACCTACGATGGAAAAGATATTTTAATAACACTGTTAAATCTGTGATATTATAAAAAGGACTGAGATTACGTAGATTTTGTGAAACATATTTTTTAATACAGGTAAAAATATGATCTCAAATTTAGAGACTTTGACAAAAATCGACGCTTGCGATTTTAATGCTTTAATTTTTAATTTTCTGGTTATCTTTTATACTCCATCTATTTTTTTTTGGCGCATTTCTCTAATATGTTTGACAAAATTTTGTTCATTTTCTAATTTTATTGGCATATTTTCTAATTTCTTTGGGCCTAACCTAATTTCTTTGGCAATCAAAATTTCAAACTGCTAAAACTTAAAAAGTATTGGAGCTATTTTTGGCACAATAAGATATATTTTATTGAATTTAAGTCTTTTACAGGGTATGTTGTCCGAAATACCCGAAATATTGAAAAAAAAATGCGCCATAGAAATGAGAAATTTTCAAACGAAATCTGATATTCACCCATTAATGTTATATTTAGATTGGCATTGCAACCAGTCAATTTAGAACGTAACTATTTATAGATATAAAATTAAATTCATTCATTACTGATATGTATTCGCTGGTCCTGTTTTCTTTTAAATTAAGCATGGAACGTTTACATGTGTATATTTATAATTTTATGCAGTAATATAATACCTAGTTCAGGTTCTTGTACCTAAGTATACCTCACTAGCAATGGCAGATCAGCGAAAATAAACACGAAGTGTTTGCTTTTAGAATCGGCGAACTCATCTATAACATATGATACCAGAACGCTCCCAAATATGTTTAGTCAAACAAAACACCTAATTTGGTTAAATAATGCAAACGGCAGTGTTTACAAAGCCGATGTGTTAAAACTTCAAGTGAAAATGCAGCCAATTTGGAGGATGGTACCGAATTTGTGTTGATAGTTGTTATCTAAGGGACCCATCTCTCGGTAGGTACTGGTTACAAAAAAAGTTTACAGAACGTTTTTTAACAAAATTTGGATGATAAGACTGGTTTTAAATGCTTTAGCTTTGGTTTGTGTGAACTTTATACGTAATGACTTTCCAAATACTAATGGCCAATTTAAATATATGTATTTTAAATTACTTTGAAAATGTAACCGCCACGAAAATATAACAAACAGGTCCGCGAACCGGTAGACGAGCTGTCGGTAGGCCTCCAACAAGATGGAGTGAAGACCTTGTAAAAGTCGTGGGAACGCGGTGGATGCGAGTGGCACAGGACCGGTCTGAGTGGCGCGCCTTGGGAGAGGCCTATGTCCAGCGGTGGACGTTTTTCAGCTGAAATGATGATGATGATGATGATGAAAATATAATATACTAGCTATTACTCGCGACATCGCACGTGCATTAATGGTGCCCACTTGAAATAAAATACAGTAAACAAGCCCCGTGGATACCGAGTAGGTCCCATTTTATTCCCAATCCCGTCAGTATTTCGGGAAATCATGTCCCTTACACTCCCTAAACATGCCAAATCAGCTTTCTACATCTAGAACTTTCTGTTGTGTATTGTCACTCAGTAAAATAATATTTTAATGTATATTGATTGAGAGTGTTATGATCTATCCCCAAGTCGTTTTCAAGGCGATTCGCAAAGTATATAGCTCTCGAGTTATAAGCATAAATATACCTACCTATTTACAGGTGGAATTTCTTAAAAAAGTAGCGTTTAATAACTTTCTATCTACTTAGGTACTTTTGTAGTAAGTATTTATGTTCCAGAATTCATAACAAAGTCAAAATAGAGATTAGAAATAGTACCTAATATCTAATTAGGTACCTACCTAATTGATGTTCCGTGAAAATTATAAATTATCAATATTCCTTTTCAAAATATTTTGAACTTTAGATACTATTTTGATATCATAAGAACGCCCTTTAAGAAGTAACTTTGTATGTTTGACATTTATGTACGCCTGTATACCTATCGAGGCGGTGGCAGGTGGCAAATGTCAGCTCGTGGTATTTCATAGGGCCTACCTACGTCGCTTTCCCTGTATGTACAATGAACATACAAATATTATAAAGATAAAAGATAAAGATAAAGAAAAGTTTATTCAGAAACAGACATGCACATATACAAACGACATTCTTAGAAAACATACAAACAAATATTACAGGCTATATGACATGCCGCAACTGAATAGGTCTCCACTAAGCATAAATAAAAATAAAAATAAATGAAAAATGCGGAAGTAACTCTGCCTCTCTGTCAGTCTATCTGTTAGGTAGGTATTCACGACTAAACCTTGATATTAGTAATGTAAATAGATAATAAGTAGGTAATGATAAAAAAGTATTTACCTACTTAATATATTCGAAACTGAAGCTATTCAATTAAAGTGATATTTTTATGTCTTTTATGTTCATAGTAGACTGAAAAATCTCCATTTTCGGAAAGAGAAGCTCATTCCAATAGAATATTTTCACTATCTAAACACTTCACCTAACTATATAAGTAGTGAACATATTCTACACATTTATGAATCTGCTGATATACTTTCAGGTGACCCTTTCTAGAATAATAATTTCCTAGCCGCATCTTATTCCTTATTTTCCCAACGCTACCTACCCCGCAGCAGACGGGCCAATGTTTCATATTCGCCCCGCGTTCCCCAACTAGGTATATTTGAATGAAAGAGCCCCCCAGCCAGAGCGCCTGTAACATTTGCTGTATTATACAACACATTTTACATCTAAACACACATCTACAGTGCAATAGGTCTATCTATTATTTTTTTACAAGGAATCGACAATTTGAAATTTCAATAAATTTAAGAAAATAATATAAGAAACGTGTCCTAACAATAATTAACTTAGGAATCGAATTTTATAAAATAACGGGGCCTTGCTTTCCATAGTCTATCTATACTAATAATAAGTCTGTAGAAGAAGTCGCGTCTGAAACTTGAAAATTAAATGAAACTATCAAGTCAAGGGGACTATTATATAAACGATACTGAACAAAACAACGATATTTAGAAAAATTGTATGTATGAATGTCCGGATTTAACTCGAAAACTACTAGACGGATTGCGAAAAATTCGGTATGGGGGTAGTTTATAAGACTGGTCAATATATAGGCTACCTTTTATCCCGGAAAAATGCATAGTTCTTGCGGGAATGCTATTAACGAATTCCATGTGGCAGAAGCTAGTACGTTACGTATATAAGTAATAAAAAATCTGTATTTAAAAAGTTTACAAGAGTTAAAGTTGCGATCCATGAACATACCGACTTCCAATTCAAAAGTTAGTGGGTACCTCTATCACCCATAGGTGTATATGTGGACTGCGGAGCGGAGGTCTCGCGTTCAATTCCTGGCATCGGTTGAATATTTTCGTTGCAACCGAATGCAAATGCGATCCTGTGGCACCCAGCCAAGCGGAGCCTGCATTCGGTAGATTTTTAGACGGTGGTCCGACATTTTCTACGTCCTTCCAGCCAGGCGACGCCTTTTCTCAACTTAGGAAAATAATTCCAATTCTGATCAAACCAGGTAGGTACCTGCCGACTACGCGAGAAAGAGTGATATGTTTTTTGAATATATGTACCTAGGTTTTTTTCTTGTACGCCTGAATGGGTTCACGGATTTTATCTTAAGAGCCATTTTAATTGTGAGTGTCACTAGGTAGAATTAAACTATACCTACTTTATTTATTTAATTAGTAATCACTATCATTACCTACAGGAAATTCCCAATGCAATAGGTAGTGTCCTTAATATTAATATTATCTATGTCAACTTTATTCTTTTTATACCATGTTTTTTTTTTCAATAAATAATGACACGAACACCGAATTACATTATAGACAGTTCATAGCATCCAGAATTAAAATTTAAATGCTCCTTGTTTCTATATTTATAGACTCACAAAGGGAGCGTGTGCAAAATGTTCTAAGAAGGGTCGAGGGTGGACCCTCGGTATAACTTTATTCTGAGGTTAGCATAATTGGAGTCGTTGGGAGACGGGCAAACAGACCCGGCTGTTTACTTGAATAAATAAAACGTTAATTGTAATGGCTGCTGGTTTGAGCTAAAGTTGATTGAGCTAATAAATGTTTATCGCTGAAGTTAGAAACTGGACTACTGCACGGACTATTGTCACAAGGGTATAAAAAGCTCAAACAGCATAGTGCTCCCTCGTGTGCCAAGTGAAGTCATTAGGGAAAGCCGCACTAATGATGATGAGTTTTTAAAAAAACGAGCTTAATTTTAAAAGTACATTTTCTGGCCTAACGGTCCATTTATTTCAAACTACGTGCGGTCGTATCTATGTAGGATAACAAGAAGAGAAGAAGGCCTACATAAGTTCATGTAAAATACAATCAAAATACAATAAAAAATGACCCATTTGTATGGAAAGTCCTATACAAAAGGACCCGTTTTTATTGCTGTTGAGTGTAGAATATTTTTATTTATTATGTCGACCAACACAATTGTCGATATCAATCTACCATTTTTTATCTATGTAGGTAGTTATTTACCTACTCCAACAAGAATTTGAAGACTACCAGATAGATAGGTACAATATGTGTTCATAAATAATAAATGTGTTTACTCTAAAAAATAAAGATATGTACCTATAAGGCTTGAAGTAACTAACTCGCCAGATTAAAAATCTCTCATTTAAGGCTGATTTTTCAATCGTCAGATAAAATTTAATCTTCAGACAGCCCATACAAAATTCGATTAAAATTAAAATTTTGTATGGACTATCTGAAGAATATTTTTTCTGGCGATTGAAAAATCAACCCTTAATTAAGTGGATAGTTAAGGTTTGATAATGTTATTACTTACCCAGGCGAGTACCTATACATCTAATATTACTTTTTCATCAATAGAAAATCCCCATTTTAATAAGACAATTTAAATACCTACTTAATCTCCGGGTGCTTTATAAAAATCTGTGCTCGCAAAGATGGCGGCAGAATGGAGCATCAGGTGTATCTAAGTGATCCGGAGGAATGATATAATCCCGAACATATTCCCGGCGCGCCTATCACGGTTCCCCACTCGGAATAAATTACGTCGATTTTTCTTCCTGGCTACATAAATACTATTTCATTATTGGCTTCTGGATCAAATCGTAACTTTACTTGTATTTGTTTCGAATTGATGCTATTGATTGTCCCATATGTCGAAAGTTCGCGTCCTCGCGATAAACCCGTTCAGTTTTTCATCTCATTCCTACTGCTGACTCCGCATTTTAGTCAGATTTTGTATCTAAATATCATCGCAAGAATATCAGATTGGAAACGGTCTAAATTATTGTAAGTTGATGGATGATAAAGAAAATGGAAGAAATGAACATTTATACCTACTAATGGAAATTTAGATGATGATTATCTAAATATCATTGCAAAAATATTAAATGACAAACAATCAACACATAAGAAATGATTTTTCTCTTTGCCATTTCAATTTTCATCGAACTTCTTCATAATCATAAAAGTGCGTGGCTGCTTTGTCTCACGAATAAGGGGTGAAAAATAGAAGTGTCACCACACAGACGATTTCGGGCATTTTTGTTTTTTTCGTTTCGACCTTTCGTCCGGACGTTGTACCGAGCTTCGAGTCGTCTAGACAGACTGTAAGCATGCTTATATAGAGGCATTCGGCCCAGCCGACAAGAATTCTGTGCCCTAAGCCAACAATCGGTTTCTTGAATGGCTGAACAGTAATTCTTCGGAAAATCTCTGAGTAGTTAGATAATTTTTACTTACATATGAATCACTCGCTGCTAAATGATTAAGTGAAAATTTTATTGTTTTCAGTATAAAATATAAATCATCATCATCGTCATCATATCAGTCGATCATCGTCATCGTATCACCTATAAGTGTATATTAAACAGCTTTATAAAAATGTTAATTTTATTTAAAACCTCAAAGTTTACTACTGCGTGCTACTTACTGCATTAAATGTTTTTGTCACCTTCAGAAAACTACAGATATTTATTTATGTAAACTTTAATATTTATATATTTATTTTAACATTAGTACAATACGAATACAAAAGACGACTTTAATGCCATAAGGCATTCTCTACCAGTTAAAACTTTGGGCAAAGTACAAAATGATGTGGCGGTGCAAAGCCACCTGTATTTTAAACACAAATAATTTAGGTGCTCACCTGACATTTAAGGGGAAATCGTTCCAAAGTCCGTACTTATATGAATACCAAACAAATATAAAATACAAAATTTATTTCCTACAAAATATTATCTTGATTTTGTGTTCATTTTTGTTTCGTCGACGATATTACCGGCCTTTGTTTTTCGCCGTTCGTACTTTTATTTTTACGAGTCGCTATCTGCTTTGTAATATTGTAAAGATACGCCCTAAATGTGTTATGTAATTCGTTTAAATTGGGTGGAAGGAACGGCGGAAGGGTTGACGATGCAATACAATATTTTGATATCTTGTAGTTGTAGGGGACAATTTTTACACCAAATTATAGGCCCATAAAAACATTTCTAGACATTATATTGAACTGTTTTTTGGGAATTCAAAATTCAGTCATTTATTCAGCAAATTGGCCACATAGGGGCACTTTTACACGTCAGAACAAGAATAAACCAGCGCTTCCTAGACCCATTGCTTGAGAAGAAGCGCCGCAACAAACTCAAGCAGAAGGCCTTTTTTCAAAAATTCCACATAGCTACAAGAAAAATTCAATTGTTTATTTATTTATTTTTTAATGAATGTCCGAACAATATTCCCGAATTTTATTTGATAGGTAAAATAGAAATTACCTTTAAATGCAGCTTTCCAAATGTCCATTCTGAGCTAAACGCGAGACAGGTTGGATGGTTGGCTGGACGCCTCGCTGGAAAGTTGGACGGTACCTATCAATCGCACTCTTTACGACCGGACCCGAGTCACATAACTAGGTATACTAGTACAGTCAATAACAAAACGGTCTCAACAATAATAAACAGTGAAAATGTCTTAACAAACGCTCTAATTTCCTAGACAGTAACAGCGTGTGCAGGTAATTTTCAGCACTTTGACTGTTCAGACACTTTCGCTGCTGACTGTACTATACCCGAGCGCGGTCGGCTCAAGTAGATCTCAAGAGCACGGGTGCAGTATTCACGTGAATTTCAGATCAATCTACCTAACATTAGAGAAAAAAATATATGGACAGTCCGAAAAGACGAATCGTGTTAGGTCGGCACCTAAGGTGCGATGATAGGTATTCAAAATAAGTAAAGAAATGAAAACTTGTTTTTTTTGTTATATATATCTCAAAGGTTCACAAAAGGTAAATACCTACTTAAGTAAATAAGTAGGAAGTTTTGAAAATAGTGATTGTTGCATTTTTATAATATATTTTAGTAAAAAAATACGATTAGGTATCTAATTGACAACAATATTTTAAACATATAGGCATAAAATTTAACATCTCCCTTCTTTTTTATTTATACATCCTAGAAATTTAAGTAATGTATACCTATTACCTCATAGAGCACTTACAATCACGACCAATAAATAATTTTAGATTGCGTCTTGCAGCTCAAAATATTTTAAAATAAACTAGAAAAGCATACACCAACCCTCGCATATCCTTTATCTCGGAGAAAGAAAACGCGGGGCTGAAATCGAAGTTCGTCCAAACTGGAAATATAATTTTAAAGATGGCCGCCGCTCTCGTCCTACCCCCGCCCCCCGCACCCCGACGCAGCCTAAAATATGCACCCAAAAACCATTGTCTGTTGCCATGACGACGACCCGCTCGATACCGGCGCCCCGCAGCCGCACAATCAAACTTATATTTATCTCGTTTACTCTTTAAGTATAAAGACACAGGAACTGGATTTCGGTGATCGTTTGTTTCATTCGCTCCGCGATGGCGAACGGCTTAGCGGAGATGTCTTGTACAGTCGGCCCGGTAAAATCATGTCTAATTGGAAAACGATTGTCATACGAGAAAAAATATCGAATTGGCTGTGGGTACTGAAATTGACTGTACTTACATACCTAATTAGAGAAGTTCCATACCAATATTATAAATGCGAAAGTAACTCTGTCTGTCTGTCTGTTACCTCTTTACGCTTCAACCGCGGGACGGATTTAGATGAAATTTGGTATGGAGATAATTGGAGTCCCGGGAAAGAACATAGGCTACTTTTTATCCCGGAAAAACGCATTGTTCCCGCGGGAACGCGATAAACGAATTCCACGCGGGCGCATTTGCGGGAAGAAGCTAGTTCTAAATATTAAAAACATTTTAATTGTAGGTACACGTAAGTTATTGTTAAGTAAGTATAATTATTAATTAGGAAAATAAATGTAAATTGGTATTTTATTTTAAAATTGGTGGATCATTAAAGTTCTAATACATACCTAGGTGAGGTTGGTGTTGCAGATTTATAATTATGTACTTACCTAGTTACGGAAATGTTGGAGGATGCATTATTTCAATCGTTATTGTATATTTATACATTGCATTTAATTTATAATTCATTTTCTGTCACTTAGGGAAAACGATTATTACACACGTAAAGCACTTTTCACTTTTTGAAAACTAATACTTCCTAAACTCCACTGGTAAAATAAACTCTTTTTTGTTAAAGTAAACTCAACATATGAAGAAAGAAATAAAAAATATACCTAGGTTTTCATCTAACTTAACAATCTTGAAGGCTACCGTGCGAATGATCGTAGAAATGCTCCCAAAAATTCTCGACCTAAATTAGAAAGCTGCAGCTCCGAACGCCGATTGGTCGGTTTTGAAAATAGAACATTTTTTTACCTTTCAAACTTTCTCTTTTTTGTTACAGTTTGTATTCTTCCGTGTACCTATACCACGAACGCGGAAGGGTTTTAACTTTCACTTTGAAACAATGGGGTTTGTCATCCCTCAGGACTCATAAAAAGCCAGATGTTATAACAAACTCAATTCGAGTTATTCTTTTGTTGGTAAGATTTTTTTGTGATGCCTTTTTGAAATTTAATATTAACTAGCTTTGCCTCGCAACTTCGTATGCGCAGAAATATTAAATGTAAAATCCCGTTTTTTTCCCGTTCCCGTGGGAATTTCGCAAAATCCTTTCTTAACGTATGCCTGCGTCATAACATCTACCTGCATGCCAAATTTCAGCCCGATCCGTCCAGTGGTTTGGGCTGTGCGTTGATAGATCACTATGTCAGTCAGTCAGTCACCTTTGAGTTTTATATATTTAGATTCTAAAAAATATCCGTGCGATTGCCACAGCACAATGTAAAACTAATTTTCTACTTAACCTTTAAAAAAATATGTGAAGCAAAATAATTTCGGGTACCTACTCAAAATTTTCAGCCTACTTATTTATGTCTTATTTCACTAAATCTACCCAATCATAACCAATTCATGACTCACCTGACACCTACGGAAATTAAATAAAGTTAAAACATAGACATAAATAATACTTCGTATGGACCCGGCCTAACGTAGATACATGTCATGTTTCCCCACTTCATTGGTGTCCAATCCAAAGTTAAACTTAAATCGTGACACTAAAGCTGGGTCACATTTTTTCAACAACGAGACGTGTTAGTTAGATACTGTTATATACTGAGTTAGATACTGGAGTTACTATAGGTAGTAGGAGATACTATAGTTAGATACTGAGAAACAGTTTCGAAAAAAGTTTTTTTAAAAACGCTTATTGTCACGCACGCTCGGTGACAGAACTTTGGATTGGACACCGTGGAAGTGGGGACATATTACGTGTACGTTAGACCGGGTCTATATTATTTACGTCTATGAGTTAAAATTACTAAAAGATTTTTTTACATTAAGATCTTTAATTAGGCACTCTGTATTGTTACAAGACATTCAATCGACTAACGGTAATTAATTGAGCTTTCTTCATTTTATTACTGACTGTACTTACCGATCTAACGGACCTGTCGCACCAAATAGAACTCTAACTTGTAGTTTTACGACGTATTTTTGAATGGTTGATATTTTTTAAGAATCATTCCTCAGAATAATTATGTAAGGTGGTATGTGTGAGAGTACTTAGGTCAGAAATGTCGTAAACCTGATCGTAGTAAAACCTTACTCTCCATAATAGCTACCAATTCTCGTAGAGGAAATGGCATAATACTTACGCATTTCGAAAAAAATATCTATTTATAGGATACTACAGTAGGTAACTTTATAAAAATAAAAACAAACAGGTAGATAGGTAGTATATTGTAGTTATACTATGGGAATGGTATTTTACTAAATTTTGCACTTAGGTTCCGCTGCATCACCTACGTAGGCTCCGTTCGAAGGACCATAAGCTAAAGTTCCAAGAAGTTCATGCCTTGTCGCATAGATGGCACCACTGCCTTCGCGCTTATAAACCAGGAACTTGAATGAAAATATTTTATAAAAACTGGTTTTTTAACTAAAAATCTTACTAAATTAAAGGTACATTCAGTTCTGTTTGTATGTTTCATGTTTTTGAACCTATTAAAAATATATATTATCTTGCTGGAAACTAATTAACTACTATCTGATTTTCTTCTCTCCGGTTTGTGTAAAAAAAAAGTATTTGACTATTTTTGCAACTCGCCTTATAAATTGTATTTTGCTCTTTGATCACTTTACTTTATTTAGACAGTTATATAGGATATACCAAGTGGTAGTGGCTTGGTAGCCTAGTGGTGTGACCTACCGCCTCTCTTGCAAGGGTCAGGGTTAAAATCCGGATCACTCCTCTGAGTTTAGGTATCACGTGCGAAATTCAACTTGAATTTACCTACCACTGAGCTTTTCGGTGACGGAAAACATCGAGAGGAAAGATGAACGCATCTGCGAAGTAATTCAAGAATGTATATAAAGTCCCCAATCCGCACTGGGCCCAGCTGTAGGACTAATATAGTTAATGGTGGTGGTAAAAGTATACCAATAACTTCCAAGAAATATTTTTCCTTCTTTTCCTCTTGTTCCTTTATTTTTAAATATTACCTACCTTTTTTCACAAAAGCAGCAAGTCGATGTCAAAATGATCTACAAGCGCTATATTGACTAGTCTAGGAATAGGGATTGCTTTAGAGATAAGTCATTCTGAACTTTTCCATTGCTTTAACTTACTTCTGCTATACTTACTATGAAATTTTCTCGTTCGTAGACTGAAGCATGTTACGTAGCATATACAAGGGTACTTCGTGATGATGAAAAATATATTTCCTTCGTAGCAAGTTAGATAGTAATTTAAACCTTTCCTTTTTAAGACCAGCATGGTTGACAATTGAGCACATAGGCTACTAGATGGTAATAAATAGTCTTTGCGGCTCAAGTAATCATAAGATGGCTAATACGTTCTCAACCATGAGGACCAAAATTGTAGTATCACGTAGTTTCTAATTTCTTGCTTTTAAGCCTTGCGGTATAGGCTGGGCATTGATCAATGGTTCAAGTTATTTTTTTATACCTGCTTACTAACTATCTGTTGCTCGCCACTTCTGCGTTGAAATCCCCTCCCACACACACACACATATACATACAGTAGCTCTCTGTTTTGACGTGAAAGACAAACAAACAAACATTGACATAGTGTGAATAGGAGAGACACGTAGATTTTCTCGACGTGAAAGTCTATGTAGAAAATCTCCAACACCTTTTAGTTTGACGTTATGGGGTAGATTACCTGCTACTATGTATCTAGATTTGTACTACCTATGCAGGCTAGAATTAATAAGCAGGATGATCATAAAAAGGCACTTTACTTTTACGATGTAAGTAATCTTTAGGTTTAACATGTAACTTACGAGATTGTTTACTAATTTGTAATGATATTGACTGCTCGTGTTAACGGCTCAGAATTTGCAAGTAAATGATATTTATGGCTAGAGTGTACCTAGATATAGGTATTTGAAATAAAATGTATGTTTTAGAAGATCCAGGTAAGTAACAATGAAGACAGGTATTATGAAGTGCCAAATTCTAAACGGTATTTTTTTCTGTTTGCCACTTTAAAATTTAAACTACAGATGTCATGCATGTTTGTTCCTTTTAATTTTTACATGACTTCTGACTAGTAATTATGTTATATACCTACCTATGTGAGTATTTTTGACAAGTTTTGTTAACATGGAGAGAGATAATTAAAACAATCAGTTAATTTAAATGAAGTATTTAATTCATCCTTCAACAACAGTAATTCTTAAATGTTTAATTTGCTTTTATTTAACGTGTGTAAATAAAAATATCCTATAATTTCTAAAATAAAATTATCAATTTTATTTTACTTATTTGGGATATGTACCCATGTAAGCTACACCACACAATACACAAAATAATAAACAGTTCATCAAATCCTTATCAAACAGAGAAATGTACTATTATAATTAATAATAATGCAATTACCAATACCAAAGATCTTATTAGGCAGAGATAATAAAAACTTAAGTTATACTTAGATAATTAATATATATAGCTTACTATTTAAGTCCTATATACCTACTTATTATATCTAATTGTAACAAAGACAAATATGTTTACGACACTAATTTAATTTCATTACCTACATTAAAAATAAAACAAGAACAAAAAGAGTTAAAATAACCTGTCAACAATATAAACATAGTGGGTATTAATTTTATTATTTCACAGAGCGCAATCAAGTCTTCAAGAGATCTTCTTCTTCGGTCGACAAGTGTCATCTTCTGTTACGTATACTGAAGGTATACCGGAAAGAATGAGGCACTCAGGATACATTCAGTATACGTACAGAAGGCGACGCGTACTCTTCGGGGCTCCTCGTCAGCTGCTGCCCAATCTGCAACACTTGAAACATTTCAGTATATACTTACTAAGGCTCAGAGACCGAAAATCAATCGGTTTACTGCCGATCAAAGGGTTCTCACGCCATTCCCGGCTGCAATATCTTAAGAGCTCGCCACCGCAGCTCCCTGTCCCTAGGGATCGCCATCTATAAAATAAAACACCCGATTTACAACACGCAAGGGTTTTCAACGCAAAAAGGGGCACTGATACCACATAAGTTCCGCTACCGGAGCCCTCCTACAGTAAATAGAAAATAGAAAAACTATTGCAAATTTCTTTGTGGCAAAACTGTCTATTGTGTCTAAAAACCAATGGGAGAGCTCGAAGTTTGCAAAAAGACGGGATTGGTTTGCAAAAATGATTTTCGCAATGTATGCGAGCCGGTAGCGAAGCGAGCTATTGTCTCGTGGTGTCTCGACGCGGTGGGACTGCGCCCGGGGCTCGTCTTTTGTCCACCGTGCTCATTGTTGCACATAAAAGGATAAATTACAAAAGAGTCGCCGTTCTGACCACTCGTAAAGATAAAGTAACTAAAGAATCTGACTCGATGTGAGCGACAGCTCTAAAGCCATGAAAAAGCGCAAGGGTGCATTATATTTTGTAATTTACGACCGCCGGCAATAGCTTCGTTTTATTGATTCTAATGCAGGAACGGGAGGTTTTCTTTTCGTCTATAAAATCGCGTCGTTGTTCTCGTCGCACCGGAATGCCGGGGGAGCACGTGACTTACCGGTCAGTCAGCTGTGCGCGGCGTGTCCGACACGTAAACAGTGACGGATGGGTGACGGATGGCTGTGGGCTGGTGGGACGTGTGAGCTGGCACGGCGGCGGCGGGCGTCTGGCGGTCTCTCGGCGTCGGGAGAGCGTCCCGCCCGGCATCGATTGCCGGATTGCCGCCCTCGCCACGCCGGCGCGCGCACCGCCGTATAATCCCGATGCAAGATTTCATTACATACGCCGTGATCGTTGTTTGCACCCCGTTTTTTCATAGCAAATACCGCTACTGTATCGTCATCATGAAACAACACAAGAACGGAGCAATCAACCTACCTCAACTTTATCAGCGCTCAGACTCGATCTTACCTACCTCCTCTTGAATCTATTTACCTCAGTTGAATTGGCTGACGTGAGAATATTTAATTAGTAACCTTAATGTCTCACTAGCTGACGTATATATTGCGCCCGTTAAAAAGTCAACAGATATGAGACAGCGCTCGACACCTGGGGCCTGGAAAGCTCATTAAATTGCCTTACCTTCATTATGCCTCCCCAAAGAGATAAGATATGTATATTCAGCCCGTGTGTGATATGCTATTATATGGTATTCGCTTAAATAGAGAGGCGTTTTCCTATCTCGACGGAAGTTTAATCCCGCAGCCTATGCCTAGACTAGATAAATAATAAATGTGTAAAATACTGAAACTTTGTTCAAGCTGCCTGAACGCGGAGCAAGAAAGCAGTAGGTATTTATATCGTATCTGAAATGTACTTAAAAATACTACTGCTTTCTACTATATTAAATATGTACTTGTGTAGATACATTAAGATTATAATATTGATGTTTTTTGACCATTTTTTTTTGGAAGTACCTAAGTAGTGGTCTTTCGGTTGACAGATAATGTACCTATTCGGGGTTCGATTTCTTTTATTAAACAAAGTCAATTTTGATCACCCCATTGAAGTAATTACAGTAAGTTTTAGCTACTATTACCTATAGTCTTTAAACTTAATATAGCTTATTCTAATATTGCATAAAATATTATAGATACCTATCTAAGCCTTAAAATGGCTTTAGTTAAGTTTTCAAGTAACCGCTGACGCCATGTTACCCTCCGCATTTACCTATTTTAAGTGAAAAACTCTTATTAAGTTTGGGCGGCAGGTTTCTGATACGTTCGCAGCAATTTAGTTTCTAAACTCATTCCCCTGCCGACGGACGGACACGTGGCTGAGAAACAAAAGGAAAAATTTCTGCAATAGGGATGACGACAACTTTTCTTTCTTTAGTCTATCAGGAAGATTATTGAAAAGTATTGGACACGTATTTTTTATTTTCAAAATCAAACTTAGGTATACGGAGCTATATTGAGTTGAAATGTCGCGTGACGTCACGGTTAGGTACGATTTATACCTAACGGTGACGTACCTAGTTAGCCCCCACTCTCCAACTTTAATGCATTTTAACTTGGTCATTATTGGTAATTTGATAAAATAAAAAATACGTGTCTAATATTTTTTTATTACCTGACTGACGGACTAATTTGAATTTCGATTTCTTCACCCTGTCGTCATCCCTATTGTATCTTGTACCTAATAACGTACCTTATTACTGTTAGTACCTACTGTATATTGGGTAACGTTTGTTGAAACATTGTAGAAAATACGAGAATGGCTACGGCTTACCTATGTTATAGTACCGTACTACAGTCGGTATTACTGTTAAACTCATCGACACTAATGAAATTATTTTAACACTTGTTGCTAGTGGCAGGGCCTGGTACTAGGCCCGTCCAGGGAGGTACCACCGTCTTTCCCCACTAACCTGCCGCCAAATAGCAGTGCTCTGCTCACGCTGTTGTGTTCCGGTAGGGGGTTAAGGCAGCCGGTGAAATTTCTGGCACAGAGGCATTCCATCCTAGGCCTCAGGGTAGGCAACGCATTCAAGATCTTATGGTTTCTTAATGGAGTGTCAAAGACTTTCGGTGTCCATGGGCCGCAGTGGCAACTTACCATCAGGTGGGCTATACACTCGTTTGCCAATACTATCGACATAACTAGCTTCCCCTTTTTTGAATGACATTTTTGCAAGTTCAATCATAAATGAAGCATTTTTATCTCCATAGCTAAAAAGAAACGAGGTTGGTAGATAACAAACCCCACACCATTCACCTTTACTTTTTATATTATCTTCGGTACAGCGATCATACCTTGGTGTCAATTCGAAAATGCTTTCAGGTTTAATGCGAACATGTCCCATAATTATTACATCTAGTCCCACCCAGTGAGCTTTTCGGTGAAGGAAAACATCGTGAGGAAACCTGCACACATCTGCGAAGTAATTCAAATATGTGTGTGAAGTCCCCGATCCACACTGGGCCCGCGTGGGGACTAATATAGTCCAAACCCTCTCGTGATGAAAGTGGGACGCAAATAGGCTGTAGTAGTAGTAGTAGTAGTCCCACCTAGTGATGGGAAATTTCTGAAGCATTCCATAATTTTCCTAAACTGTGAAACATTTCAGGTGTAGAAACAAATGTTATGTTACTGAAAGAATAACATGTTGAATTTCGCTAAGGTACTTACTACATACACTACAACAGCCTATTTACGGCCCACTGCTGAGCACAGGCTTCCTCTCATCAGGAGAGGGTAAGGTACATAGTCTTATTTTCCTTGATTGGTCTAATAACAAGTATAAAGAGCTGCCTGAATTTAGAAATTTTCAAGCTGGTGAGAAAAATCATTAAAAAAAATATATAAAATTATTACCATGGTCACAGAGAAGTTTGATACTTAAATGACCTATTGACTATTGTCATAATTTTTAATTTACATGTTCTTTTATGATTATGACAATAAATTTATTTTCTTTCTTTCTTTCTTTCTAAATATCTGTTTACTTCTTCCACACCTATGTGAAATTTAAAGGAAATTTGAAAAATTACAAGCTGCCCATTGACAGTCCCACCAAACCACCACAACAGCCTATTTCGATCCCACTGCTGGGCACAGGCCTGCTCTCACGGCGAGATGGTTTTGGCTATAGTCCCCACGCGGACCTAATGCGGATTGGGGACTTCACATTCATTCTCGAATTACTTCTCAGATGGGTACAGTTTCCTCAAGATGATATCCTTCACCGAAAAGCACACATTTTAAATTTAATTTCGCACATCAGTATTATTGACATACGAGTATGTAAGTAGGTACCTATGTTGAAATTCGGCGCCTCGTGTGTTGGATAAAGCGAAATTTACTTTATTGGAAAGTTTTGCATAAAAATAAGAATACATTATTTTAATTCTATTTCTGTTTGTAGATATCTAAACTTCAACAGACCTACTAAGAGCACACAATCTACTTACCTTCTTGTGTTCTGTGGGCGACCTTGTGGTCTATGTAGCTATTTAAACTATCTGTAAATTACCTATAAGCTTCTAAAAACATTATGATAATAACAGATAATCAAATTTACCTCTACTTAGCCCACAAACGTATACCTCCGCCTTTGGTAGTCAAATGACAGTAATAGTTCTTTTCGAGGGGCGGGCTCAAAAAGTAGGGTGGTCCTTCCCCTGCAAGCAAAAAAATTAAGATTTATTTGCGAACCCGTGTCCAATAAATAGTAATAATAGTGTGTTTGTGTGAGTATCCAAATCGGTTGTTTATGAACAAGCTGGGGTTTGGTTTTTGAATAACCCGAGGTCTTATAGGATTACTTGGTCAAATTGGAAATGGAAAGGTTGGTGTTGTGTTCGAATATGTTAAACACTAGCTTTTTCCCGCAACTTCGTTTTTTTTCGTTCCCGTGGGAATTTTGGGTAATCCACTCTTAGTGCTCCCCTACGTTACCTAAGAAATCTGCATGCCAAATTTCAGCTCTCTACGACCAGTAGATTCGGTTGTGCGTTGATCGATCAGTCAGTCAGTAAGTCAGTCAGTCAGTTTCTTGTTTTATATATATAAGAAGTAATGACGGCAATGCGGAAGTAATAATATCCTATCCTATCTATCGATATCCATTTATTAGAGTATCCATACTAAATGAAAAAGTAATTCTGTCTCTCTGTCTGTTTTACTTCTTCATGCTTCAACCGCAGGACCGATTTAGATGAAATTTGGTATGGAGATAGTTCGAGACCGGGGAAATGACATAGGCTATTTTTTGTCCTGGATAAACGCATAGTTCCAGAGGGAACGGGATAGCCGAATTCTACGCGGGAGAAGTCGCAGGCTGAAACTAGTGTATCTATAAAAATAACTGATAGTTTATGTAACATTTACTGTTCTCTATGTACTCGTATATACCTACAGGGTGACTTTTAATTGGTAATACAAAACAGTAAATTCTGGCTTCGTACCGCCTTAGAATGTCTTTTTTGTGTGAAAAATAGCTTACATCCTATTCTCAGACCTACTGAACATATACACCAAATTTTATAAGAATCGGTCGAGCCGTTTCGGAGGAGTTGGTTACAAACACTGTGACCCGAGAATTTTATGTATTGGAAGAAGATTGTATGAACTTTATTGTTAAAATTACTTTTTGTTTTTAATTTTCTATCTTTCTTCATTTGAATTTAAACAAGGTACCTATGTATGAAGTAGGTGCCTACTGTACTTGTACCTAAAGCCTATTTGGCCATATACGATTGTTACCTACATATTTCCTGAACTTGGCTTGTCATTGTCATTCTAGTTCGATCCGTAGGCAAGTAGAGATATTCTACTATCTAAAGTCCCGCGCCTTCACGTTTCAAAACGCTTCAATGTATATTTAAAAAGCACCACCAACACTCTCAACACATGTGTGCGAGCTGAAACAGCCATCAACTATGCGTTGAGAGTGATGGTGGTGCTTTTTAAATAATAATAAAAAAATTGAAGCGTTTTGAAATGTGAAGGCGCGGGACTTTAGATAGTAGAAGATCTCTACGTGAGCTAAACGAAGCAGAAACATTTCAGGCAACCCAGGAAGGGTTGCCTGAAATGTTTCTGCTTCGAGAATAATTTATAAGAATGGCTAGGACCTATCTACCTCCAGCGTCAACGCAGATAACTAACGTTCGGATATAAATATATAGGTACTACTACTACAGCCTATTTGCGTCCCACTGCTGGGCACAGGCGTCCTCTCACGAGAGGGTTTGGGCTATAGCGGGATTGCGGACTTCACACACATTCTTGAATTACTTGGCAGATGCGTGCAGGTATCCTCACGATGTTTTCGTCCACCGAAAAGCTCAGTTGTAAATTCAAATTGAATTTCGCACATACTTAAGTAAACTTAGAGGTGCGAGCCGGAATCGTACCCCGACCTTCTGTATGAGAGGTAGGTCGAACCACTAGGCCACCATAGCTTCCTTAACGACTTGATGTAATATCACTGTAATGTGTAGGTACGGTCGACGTCAAAGAAATGTTTTTACTTTTTCACCCTTTTCCATTGTATTAATGTCCAAAAGTGTAAATATCTCTTTGACGTCGAATGTAGGTACTTAGGTACCAGTAATGGTGGGCAGAGCAGAGGGCGTCCACAGTATTCTGCCATGCCAACGCGCTCTATCTAGGTCTGGTTAGGTTTAAATTATGGATGAACATATGTATTCCTTTTTCTTCGCCTGGTAGAGATTGCCTTTAGGCATTAAATCCGCCAATAGTATACTTTTTTAGCGCAATGAACTTTAAATAAATAAATAAACATTATTTGTAAGGGGTTCACATTGTTTTCTGTGTAGGTATATAAAGGTGATACCCACAACCGCATTTTTTTTAAATAAATATTGAGGTAGATTATGTAAGTAGGTACCTACCTATGTATTTGCGACACCTCTAAAGGCGGCAGTGACGTCGACCATTTTCCATCGGCTTACCTTACCCGTCTGCCTGTTTGCAATACCTAATAAAAAAACCTTTAAGCACTTAGGTAAGTTAGTAGGTAGGTATACTCTTATGTACTATCCTCAGTCGAAATAACTATAGATGGTCTTCGGTCTAAGTTTCTTTTTATTTATGATATATTTTATTATACGTCTTCGTTCCTTTACGCATTTTTCGTTCCTTTTTTAATACGTATTTTAAAAATAGTGCCTTATTTTCTTAGCTCAACCAGGCAAAATAATTTATTTAAATATGTTCCTATGCTAACTGAATTGTGTGTAGTGAAACATATTTATATAATGATTTAATATGCATTGAATTGTCTTTTTAAATCGATTATGTTTAATAAATAGGTACCTATACATTCTGATTCACACATTCTTACTAGAGATATTGCAGTATAATTGGAGCGTTTTATCTACACAACAATGTGTTTTAACAAGTAAAGCAACTATTTCCGTTTAATTAAAATTACAATAACTGAACGCAAAATTACTTTAATAAAAAAATTAATACCTATTTAAAAAAAAATGAGGTCACAAAATGCACTCTACCTGTCGATAAGAATACCTATCAACCCACAATAAAATATAGAACTAAAATCGCTTCTAAAACCTCTTATTATACATCTATCAATGGTTTATTTATTAAAGACAACCATTAAAATGTTTGTTTTGAGTGTACCCGCATGCATAATTTAAACAAAAGATTTTATGAACCTTAAATCAAGTTAAAAATGATTTTATTAATATATTAACAAAGTAAAAAATGCTAGGAATTTTAAATTCTACCTCGATTCTTAATTAATTATCTACAGCTTAATTTTAAACCGCGTAAGTCAACAAACAAATTCACTGTCACATTTGTTAGGTTAGAAAAAAAATACGCACCGTTCACGACGAATCTTACTTAGGTATCTTCTCCGTTCTCTAACTGCACTTTAGAAGAATCTATTTTTTTGTATCATATCCAAGCACTTTCTGATAGGATAATCGTTTGAAATTAATAAATCCATGACATTTAGGCCTAAAATGGGATGCGACGGCGGGCAGCCATGTTGTGGCGCTGCCATCGCGCCGCGCGCTCATTGGTCGAGTGACGTCATACGCGCCGCAGCACGCTACCATTGCTGTTCATTCACAAACTTATGCTCACCAATCGCCCACTCTAAAACAAGACCTACACCGCGGTGGTAAGAACCACGCGGTTCAAACTCATATCTCGTATGGTATTCTGGCCTCCGGCCTGTCATCCCGCATTCTTGTTTGGAACTTATCGCTTGATGCTTTTAAGATGCACCCTAATCGGGCAAAAGGGAGTTTTAAAATTTCAAGTGACTCCAAAACGGGTTGAAGGATTTTAATTGCTTACTAAGTATTTTTTAGTTTTCTGTTTCTATAAGTAGCTGGTTAATTTCTAACCTAAGTAGGTATAATTATGAATTTGGAGAGTAATTTAGTGTGTGAAAACCTATTTCTGTTTTAATTCTGTAGGTACTCTATATCACTTTAAACTGATCTTAATTGTGTCAATATGTTGATAGTTAAGTATCTACTTATTCACCAAATAATCTACATTATGTATTACTGCTGAAAGCCATAAATTCTATGGCCAAAATACAAAGACTGTGGCAATTAATTAAAAAAATATCAATCCATCCCTAACAAAATGCACTACTTATACTTCTTTACCCAATCGTGTGCGGTCTTGAGGTGATATGTCGTTATGTACTTATTTAACTGACTTCTCTCACATTTTATCACCGGCATTTCGTGATATTTTTCACCAGATTATAGGATACCGAGGAAAGGATTACAGTCTCGGACTCTTTAAGTAATTTATCTAGATATTTCTGATGTATTTATGTAGTTTGATGATCTTACAACTGTTGTAGTTAGTTTAGTAAGTAGGTATATGTAGGTATGTACCTACTTGTGTAGCAGGGAAATTACCAAAACAGAAATTTGATTAAATCATTTGATCGAATCCCTGAATATGTTTAGTGAAATAACGAAATCAGCCAAAAAAGTAACTCGTTGCTTCATTTCATCAGATTTGTTTAGTGATTTTATCCCTGAAACACGTTAGTGAGTTGATGAACAGAAGTCGCAAAGTGAACTCGTTTTATCATTTTACTAAACACGTTTAGTGACACATCACTTTATAGACTTTATCATAATGAACTTTCTACTGTAAATGAGCTACTATAGGTGATTTGATCAAATCTCTGAAATGACGCAGTACCTAATGGTATCTACCTATTTTAGGAAAATTTCCTAAGGAAATATACCATCTCGCTAAATAGAGCGAAAGTGTATTTTATTTAGGAATAAGGACGAGGACACTTGCTGTCCCTATGTAAGTAGATATAACCTTTTCGAATGGAGTGCCTGGTTCGTTTTGTAGGTCCTTTTGAGAAACGGAGACTTTGATGATGGAAATGTTACCTAAACTTCTATGAGCCAGTGTTGAATTGAATTCTCTAATAAATCATTTAAAAAATATTTATTCATTACGAAGCTTTAATGTCTTTGATGAAAATGTCACACCTGTCAAGTCAACTGAAGAAAACAATTTTTTTCCATTCAATTTTCACTTCCTTCAGTAGGTAAGATGCATTTTCACAACACTGAAAGCCGCACTGACTTAGTTTTAAGTAATTATGTTTACTATATCTATTCGAATTAAAATGCTTATTAGAACAGACCAAATTAATCTACCAGAGTTCAATCAGCATATCTAACATCTTATCGGGATAAACAGGCGTTACCGTAACTTAGCTCCGACACCGCACAAAGAAACGTCGAAATTATTTATCACCAACCAAATTAACTGAACACGCTTAATGAACTTATTCAAGTTTTTTCATTGCCCAAGCTTTAAATAATTACTCCAGGACCACCTCGATATAACAACTGTATCTATCGCCTTTGTGTTGCCGACGGACACATTATTTTTAACAAAAATTTAAAATATGAAATTGGAATAAAAATGGACGGCCAACGTGCCATATGTTCTGTTCCCCTTATTTATGCGATTGGGCCAATGTATAATTTTTATTTAAAATCAGCATTTTATAGCCGTAATCGTGACTAAGGGCCGTCGGAGTTTTTTGTACTAAATTATATTTAAACGTTACAAGTTCGAGCCTCCTATTGCGACTTAATTACATTTGTAGTAGAAAAACAATATATCTGACTAATGGTGATGTTATTCACAGTTTTATACAGATTAAGATCCTTAATGGTTATGATTTGTACAATGTCCGTCAATCGTTTTAAGTTACACCAAACATATGATAAAATCCAAAAGCCAAGTAACCTACAATAAGAACGAAATCCAAACCAGGGTCATGTTTCGGATGACCTTACTGCAACTGGATAGAGTCCGATTTGGAACTGCACCGTATAGCATCAATGTAGATCACGATGCAGATATGTCGGAGACATGTCGACGTGACCTTGACCTGTCGGATGACGGATCCGTCCTTGCGAGTTCTATGAACTCTAGATGGATTTAGACCGCATTGCTATGTTGTGTTTGAATCAAGCGCAAAAGAATACCTACTCGTTGAAAATAAGTAGAAAACGTATCGTGGTGAGTAAAAAAAACATAATACTTACTTTAAGTACAGTTTAAATTAAAAGGTACATAAAGTCTGTCCTTATATCCTTAATTGATTACTAAATATAATTCTAACCTCAAAGCGCTCATTTTTGGGATAAAATAGGTTTATTAGTGTATCAAATGATCCTGATTCATTATAGATTCTTTTATTAACGCTTAATTAGCCACAACTGTTCCAAAAATACGCACTTTGAGATTAGAATTTTGTTTAATAAATAACGTAAGACAAATCAGGGTTGATTTTTCAATCGTCAGATAAAAGTTATTCAAAATTAAAAAAAAAAACAAAATATAAATAGGGGCACTTTTACACGTCAGAAAAAGAATTTACCAGATTCTTCGGATAGTCCATACAAAATTCGAATTTATTCTGGAAGTAATTTAAATTTATATATGGACTATTCGACGAATAAATTTTATCTGACAATCGTAAAAACAGCCCTTACCTAAGTTTTTTTCTTTTCAGCTGGCGATGATGACTACTACATTAAGGCACTTGAGTCGTTTTTTGCTATGTATAACCTGGTTTTGTTAAACCTATCTAAAAATACAAAATATACAATTTATATTTAGCTACCTCCCGCATGCCTTAGCAATGCGTAACTAATTGGTCAGAAAAAAGGTATTGCTTTATTATATTTATTGTCAATTCAAAGATAAATCCCGACGTATCAAAGTAGCCGAAAATCATTAAATATTACCAAGATAACGTTTACTTAAAATAACTGAACGTTCTAAAAATATATCCTTATTCGTTAGTTTGGAAAACTAACTTATACTTTAATTAAATAGGTACTTACCTATGTACTAAAAATACAGAAAAGTATGGAATGATTGCCATTCTTGTCTATTTGAAACATCTTGTTAATAGTAGGTACATTTTGATGCAAGTGCGAAAAGTTTGTTATTTTATCACGAGTCCCTAGTTATGTTGGCGCGAGCGAAAGCGAGCGTTAACACTAGGGACGAGTGAAAATGACAATTTCGCACTACATGACATTTTTAATACATTTGCGAAAAAAGAATAAAGAAATGAACGAACAGGGTGAAGCTCAAAAAACTTTACGCACTAGTTCGTTAAAAAACAACTTTGGGCACGCTCACTAGCTGTCAAAAAACAAAAAGCGCTTGTTCAGAAATGATAAACTTTTGGCACATGAAATAGGTATCGAAATGTTTACTTTTTGAGCAATTGTATTAAAAAGATAATTTTGTAACATCAAAAGATAACCTAATTACCCACCTACATTAACTATACCTAGTACCTCCGTACTTACATAATAAATATTTAAAAAAGGTTAAAATTTTATAACTATGTATACATACGTTCTCAGGTCTTCACATAACTTAGGTACCTATTATCTTTCATTAATGTTCCTAATAATAACGTAATATATATACAAATAAAATGAATAATAAATCTTCGATGATGCCATTCCTCCCCTTCTTAGCAAAGCAGTTTCCAAATTTAGTGATTATTCGGATCGACTTGTCAAAATTAGTAGTCATTCTGCTTTATTTATTTTAAAATTCTGTCTTTTAGTTCCCAAATTCACTTACCTGCTCCGCTGCTGTCCCATTTGGAAGTTCCCAATTTTGATTAACCCTATCGACCAACTTTTAAAATCCCAAATTGAAACTATTTTGAATATACATTTCAGTGAGCAGGCATGGACCCAAGGCTCTTTACCGATAAGGCTTGCTAGTATTGCATTGCCGGCATTCCTGTCTTCAATTCACAGCACGGCTGATCTCGCAGGTAAAATTCTTAAAACCCCTACGGGTACTAACTGTGAGATCGCCTGCTTGGATGAAGCCACAAATGCCTGGTCTGCTGGACCGAGTCAAAATTTTCCGTCGAAACCCAAAATTCAAAGGGCCTGGGATAACATAGCCTCCTCTGCCATCTTATCATCCTTAACAGAGTCATCATCAGGTAGGGACCGGGCAAGGCTCCTAGCAGTGTCCAGACCTGAATCGGGTCACTGGCTTCATGCCTATCCCTCGCCTAATACCGGTACTTTCATTGACCCAAGCACTCTCCGCATAGCTGTTGGTCTCCGTCTAGGGATTGGAGTCTGCTCAGATCACAGCTGCGCTTCTTGTGGAGCCCCCGTAGACCACCTAGGACACCACGGTCTTTCCTGCTCTTCGGGCGCCGGTCGCCAGTCTCGCCATGCTGCTCTCAATGACATCCTCAGAAGGGCGCTCGTCAGCGCCAACGTTCCAGCAGTTCTGGAGCCCCAGATCGTACGGAATGATGGCAAGCGCCCGGACGGGATGTCTTTGATACCCTGGCTGGGCCGCGCGCTGGTGTGGGACGCCACGTGCACCGACACAATGGCGATGTCGTATCTCCCCTCGACCAGCCGTCGAGCCGGAGCGGCAGCCGACGCCCGAGAGCGCCTGAAGGTTAATAAATATAGCTGCCTGGGCTCGAGCTATGAGTTTGTGGCCTTCGGGGTGGAGACTATGGGGTCATGGGGCAAAGGGGCGCTGGGGCTCCACAGGGAGCTAGGGAAGCGCTTGAGGGAGGCAACGGGAGACCCTCGCGCCGGCAGCTTTCTCGCGCAAAGACTGGCTATTGCCATACAGCGAGGGAATGCTGCCTGCGTGATGGGAACCCTTCCGAAAGGCCCTAATTTAGGTTTTTAGGTTATTTTTTAGCTTTAATTTTTCTTATTTCTGTAAATTTAATGCTATTTGTAGTTTATTTTTAATATTTTAACTTGTTCTTTTCTGAATAAACAAATTGACAATAAAATGAACCTATAAAGCTAGTTTATAACAAAGAAGGATTCACAGAGAAACAACAAAGGACTCCATGTATTTTAAAGGTTAAAACTTATACTGATTAAAGCAGCCAGACCCTACAGAGCACACGTGGAATCCCTAAGCGATTCAGCAGAGCATGAAATTAGTCCCCAACAAAGGAATCATCTGACCAAACGTATCGCCCCCAAAATGTGCACTGCATTTGATTTGAAACACAGGTATTTGACCCCAGTTTGAAGAACTAACCAGTATTTACGAGCCCCGAATTATTATGGACGTGATTATTTTGGATCGCAGACAATTGAAATTGCAGCTACCTTCTTGTGTTATTTACGTTTTAAGCGTCGTAATTTCATTGAATTTGACAATTTGATAGCGATTCGTAGAGCCACGGGCTGTTTGGTGCAGTGGAAGCTTTTCATGCATAATTTATTGAAATGCATTAATAAATCTAACGTAGCATTAAGACAGCACGGAAATATCTCGAGGGCAGATACGTATCGCTCCGTGCTGGTAGGAACATGATCCTGGTCATAATTTTGTCTGTGGGTAGTTAATTCCTGGCGTAATTCTTGTTAATTGCGCGCGCAGTAAATTTCCGTTGTCGTCAACAGCCCACGTTTTTCGTCGTTGCAAAGGTCTGTCGTCGAATATTTCGGCAGACATCCGCAGGCTCGACACTTGTCCGACTGCCAAATATCCCAGCTGTGGACAGACAGCGTATTCTGAATACTGATTAAATCCACACGTTATTGTTTTCGTTTTTTTTTCACTTTCGTTCCCTCGGCTGGGGCCTATTGAATTTTTCATGGCGTCCTTTATTGGAATTTCTTATGAGCTCTGATAACTGGCGCGCTTAACGTCTATCTATATGATCGAGTGATCCTGGGAGAGGAAGTTTGTCAATTATGTCGATTCGGAGCCGACGTTAGCATACATTTCGCATTCGACTCGACGGTTCCTTATGAACGTCGGAGCGCCTTTTATCTGGGCATTAAAATAAACTACCCATTATTGGAACGCTCATTACAGAGAAGGAATTGTATAAATATTTAAGGTTGTTGATGATTCTTGGCCTTCAAACTCAGAATAAAAAGTCAACGTGGATAAACCTTGACAATACCTACCTAAGTGACCACAACACAACGAATATGATTTTGATTGCAGGAGCACATTATAGAGTATAAGTAAATAATTTGATTAAATGAATGCCATCTACCAAATAAGATACCAATGGGCAAAGATAGTACATAGTCGATAGAGTTCGTAGGCTGGTACGAAGGAAGTAGCTACGTGGGTATGTCTACGATATTTCCAACAAAGTATACTAAAAACAACTATTAATATGCGATTTCAAGTTTTCTGAACGCTGCCGTAGCACCTTTGAAATATTCGAGCCCTTCAAACCTTTATTTTGAGTAAGAGTTCACCAAATAGCTACATCCCTTTCTAGCAAGCAGAAATCGGATGCAAAATGAAAAGACCAATGTACTTTTGTATCGTTATATTTTATGCAAAATTGCAATAGTAAAGCCGTTTACTTTATGGTAGGTAACAATGCACATCATGCTTAACGTGCCCATGCAATAGCTACAATAAAATTATTACGAAAATAAAAAGTAGATAACTTATTAAAGTTCCAATAAAAACGCAAATTAAAGTCACTACAGCTTAATTTTATTTAAGATTGGATATTGATTTCGGTCCAGATTGTCGTTGAAGCCTATGACACAATATCTTACTTAAGCTAAAGTTGAAAAACCAATTCTCGAAAATATTACGGAATATATTGAAGCTTGTTTATGTGTGTAATGCGGTATTACACGGATCCTCACTCTTCAAGACATCGAAGAAAACAAAAATAAAACCGCATTAATATTAGTAAAGTATAAGTATCGACCAACCTACAGCCTGATACAAAATAAGCGTTAAAACTAAGTAAACAAGGGTCGGTTATTTCCGTTCCTTCCAAACAAACCATCTTCGAGGGAGTTTAATCCTTTTAGTTTTCGTTGCCGCGCGCAGTAGCCACCTGTTTCTTTAAACACCCCAAGAAAGGCTGGCAGTTTATTTAAATCACGTTTTTAGGAAAAAAAATTGCTCAAGATAGGGATCCGAATTTAGTGATACAGCGGAATGTAAGTCCACCTTGTTTGGGGCTCGCAACGTCTTAGCGGGTGACGTGGCGCGTTCGAATCTCAATCGTATACATTACAACGTGAGTCATGTTTTTGGATTTCTTTCGCGGAGATTGTGAGACGGTTTTCTTCGGCGGGGTAACTGATGTAGGACGTGCAAATAAACATGGTATTTTTATCGGCACAAACCTTTATATAGTTGCGGTCGATTTCTCCTCTTTATCTCCGCAGAGCGGTGTTTGCTTTATCTCGAATAAAAATGGAAGGTAGATACGTGTCGTTTGCGGAGTTTGCGAGTGATTTGTATGTAAAGATCGACAGACAACGTGGGCCCTTTCGCTGGCTTGTAAGTCCGAGCTATATGGCAGAGCTTAAGTTTTTCTTTAAACTCGTTAAAAATTTTAATCTCAGCTCACTTCTCCAACTATTAAGTAAAATTATTACCTAAGTTGACTTTACGTAGCCTTATGCGAATTGAAAGATTTTTCATTTAATAAAAAAGAGTGTACTTTTTAAAGTTCAGTAGGTACAATACAACTCTTGTCTCTACTTAAATTTAAATGAAGTACCTAAATGAAAAGTAGAAAAATAACAAATATTATTAAATCCTTCAGACTTTTTCAGGCATACGACTGAAATTAGCCGATAATCCGTTTACTTACGACATTTGTTCTGAAGGAATTTATCGATTCTATAAAGGATCGTAAAACACAGCGACCCTCGGTCGTAAAATCCACTAAGCATCATGCGAATATAGCCTCAATAATCCAGAATTACGATACTTAAAAAAAAATTTTGCCCTGACCCGCAGGCACATTGTTTTATGTAGAAGGGTTACCAAGTTACGTAATGTGACAATAAACGTTCGAGGACTATAAATTTTAATAGAGCAGAATTTATTGACAATTTGCGGTGACGTTTAGAGTAGACAAAAAAGGAACTTTTCGTGTCCTAGTTTGGTATCGTAAATCACGGATATACCTACTCGCATATAACTATTCTTTATTTTACGTACCTATATATACTTACCCAATCTGAGAAACATAAATCATTATTTATGAGATGTTCAACAACTCGTCAAGAACACAAAAACTGTTCTGAAACTATAATAAGCGATAGAAGAATCAATTCCTTTTCGGAATATATTTTTGGAGAATTTCGAACAAAACAAAAGCTCTCACGACTCGTCATTGCTTAGGGACTTCCAAATGTCGTCCCAATCGAATTCGTCTGTTTTAAAAGACTATGACGTCTATTTCGAGAACGATGTTCAGTTTTTGATCCCATCTAAAATAAGTGGCAGTTAACATTCGGCAAAATAGTTGAAGTAGCAACAGCGGGTCCAATATTGAATTCGCAATATAGACAGGACAAGTATTTCATTACGGTAAAGGTATAAAGCGATACAATTGAAAGGGTATCGGCTCGCATATTCGATGGAGGGAAATTCTTATTATTATCCCTTATCCCTTGAGTTTGCTCTGGAAACACAATCGCGCAATTGCCGACTGTCTGTTACACCTACGGAGTATTCTACTGAAGTACTCTCTTACCTACTGTTTTAGTGAAACATAGAAATATACTTACAAATTATTAAAATAAATCAAACGCATCTATAAGTGATAGGACCACACATAGGTGTAAGTACGTACATATAATTTACACAGATATATTATTGCACATAAATAAATTTAATTAAAACTCGCCGTTATTTCATTAAAGTATGTACATACCTACTTCAAGAGCCATTCAAGGTGCGAATATAGTACCTACTTTAACTAAAGGCATAAACATTTTTAGTGAAAGTATGTGTTTCTTTTAAAGTTTTTATATGTACCTACAAGATCTTCAGTTCAGTGCCGTCTTTCCAACTTTCCGTTCTTCATAGACACGGATGGATTGAAAACTTTCCTTGCCTGGCTTATAGTATTAAGAGATATAGTTTTTTTTTCGCCCAAGAGTGGAAAATTCCAATAAAAATGTAAATTTTCCGAGCCAATTTCCTTTCTGTACACCGTTATTGGGTACCTACCGCATAATGTCGGTTCGCTTCGTTATAACTGAGATCCTAGCTACCTTTCTTTATGGGTATCTCAAAAGAGTAGGTAGGGATGTTTTTACATAAATATGTATATTATGCCTACTAACTTGGTATGCACACCGCAATTTTCTTGTTAATTCCGTGCTCCATCGAATTATGGTTATCTCACCGCCGTAAGAATGGGGTAATCTCTGTAAAGTACTATTTTGCCCGTTAGAGGGAGCGACGAATGTACTTATATTACTTTGTAAACAGTGAATCGTTTCCTAGATTAATTAAAATACGTAGATGTTTAGCGGAGACTAGGTACGTTATGTAACTTGGTATTTATGTATTTAGCGTTTATTTTCCGTAGAAAAACATGTGAACTTATTAAATAGGTAATTTAGTTTGAAGTGTAGTTCTAATATTGATGTTGTTTTTAGGAAATGTGTGTTATTTAATAAATGCATTGGGAAAAAATATATCATTTGAAGAATAAGACTGTCATTGGTTTAATGGAAAACAATAAATACTCTGTCAATACAAACTTACCTACTTCTTATTGGTCTAAAATTTGCATTAACAGGGTACAGGGTGTTCCTAAATTTCCGCCTAGTTGGGGTCTAATACTTGTCAGAAAAGGGTGGGATGGGGGTGGATTAAGGCTATGACTGCGAGGAAAGAATACACAATTAGCTTCCAGCTACCTGCTGTAGTTAACTTAACCAGTAAAACTTGGCCTCGTCTCCTCCCTAATCTGGCTTGTAAATGCACGGAGCTTACGAATAGCGGAGGTCAGGTTTAAATGGTTAGTCCGGCAGGGGATTTTAAAAATGGCCCCGGAATTTTAGCCACGAACGGAATCGAGGGGTCTCGGATCGATCAAGACCCGGATACTCGTTGGCATTGTTGAAAAATCAAAATTAGGCACTTAGTATTCGCGGGAGCGAGGACAGAGCCGGGTTTACTCAAATTATAATGATGAAGAGGATAACGGAAACGTGCCGCAGTGGAACCAAATTTGAACGGAAATCTTTTTTTTTCTGAGAACATGGTTTGGTCGGTGACGAAGCAGGTGGGCGTCTGGGAAGTGCTAGTTGCACTACTAAAATTAGTGAACCTATTCATCATCATCGACGAATATAAAACTCTTCCATTACTGGCTGAGTGACTCATGACAACGCACAGCCGAAACCACTGGCGTAGAAAACTGAAATTTTCTCGAAACTCCTACGGGAACTGGAAGAAATGGGACCAGCTATATGGTTATATTGCTAATCCAATAATTGTCTTGGACAACTATCGTAGCTAAAAACCCTGACGTGTAGGTCACATTGACTACCTGTACAGAAGTATACTACTTACTTGCCTATACCTATACCTACATCCACAAATACATACCTACTTTGACTCGTAAAACCTCTTTCCCTACACATTTCTGCCCACTATGCCAACCCCATGTTTGCCTGTAATATCCAACAATATTCGTTCAAAAACAAAAACATTAAAATTACTACAGAATATTCCAAAAAACACTAATCTCTCCACACAAGGTTGCATATTGCACGAGATATACTTTCCCGCTCGCAAAGTTAATATGCAAAGCCATTTATTTGCAGCACTGAAGCAACGAGATAAAATTCACAGTCATAAAACATTACAGCAACGGAAAAGAAAGAGTTTATTGTTAGAACTATCGTAACGCAACTCATGGATGCTCTTTACATGATACTTAGGCAGGAAAACGCGCTTTGTTAAGAAAGTTTCATGGGGTTACGTTGGGTTTGATGACTTGCGAACAAAAGTTGAAATTTCTAGACCCAATGGATCATAAATTCGACGTAGGCCTAACTTGAGCGTTTTACTCACAACAATTTATGCAGAAATACTTAAAGGCTATAAAGGCAGAGTTGAAGCATGTTGAGTGAAGTCTATGAAGATACAAGTATGTATAATACTTTTGCTTTTTGTAATTTGTCTGATATGAAAATGTGCTTGTACCTACATGTAGATATTAGTAGGTACAATTTCTTAATACCTCGGGAACATTCCGCTCTACCCTTCGTAATAAGGCAGGGATGTCCGCAGGGAGGATCTGCAAGTGATTTAAAGAGATTGTCAGTTAATGACCTCGAGCGGCCACAAATCCAGCCCTTTCCTTGCTTCCTACTGAGTTAATAGCCCTTTTGGGTACGTGTGGAGGTATCAAGTAACTAACTCGACTCACTTACGTTAATTAACCAATTAAAAATACTTTAACATAAAGCTAAACCCGACCGACGGCTATTCAGATACGATTTTGTTATCTTATTACTGTAACACTCAATTCATAAAATGGCACCAATAGTACTATTTGATAGGACATAAAATGAACTGTTTAACGCACCGGGTCGCGTTTTATCGGTTTATCCATAAAAGGCATTTGGATGTAGGTATTTAAAATTTCCACGATACGCCGACGGCTGCAAATTAAATCACAAAAATATTTTCCTATACAATAAAGAATGCCTTTAGCGTTCAATGTTGAACTTATAGCCTGCGCGTCGAGGGAACAGGTCCAGATTAACGCGGACCTACTTGGTTAGGTATTCGACTCGCTCAGATCTATATGTGTATACCAGTAGGTATAGTACACACATCTATCTACGTGTGGATACGGGAGATCAAATCGTCCAGCTATTCCGTACAATTTATCTGCGTTCGATCAAGCGTGCACGATCGTTTCAATGTTCTTCCCACACCTTTACCTGTTTCCAATAAATATAAAAAAAATATAGATATCCACCCAAAACGTTTTCATTCACGCGGAATCGGTTTGGAATTAAGTTATTCGATTCTAACGTATATGAGCATCGGTATAGCTTTTATGATCTGAATTATTGTCATAATTGCGGCCAGCGTCGAATAAAGTAAATCGATAGCGTGCTTACATAATACCGCCGGCGGGTTTTTGTATAGAACGAGCGCTAGAACCAATTCAGTTTGGACCCTGAGAATTTATTGAATCACGTAGATATTTAAGAGCCGATCGAGCGCGCGGGCGTCGCAGCAGCTCCAACTAAACTGAATCGTTGAAGCAAGGCCATACCCAATGGATTTTTCTCATCTCGATTCTTTGATATATGGACTGAATACCTAGTAATCGATTACCTTTACTGGATCTACCTACCAGTTTCCAATCTATAGTCTTTTTAAGAGTGCATTTACGGGGAATTAATTGGATTTTTGTATTAAGTATAAATCGTCAGTCTTCTAAATTCTGCTGATTTAGCTTGGCAGAATGGTAAGGTACTTTATCAAGGTGTCCTTTCATAAATATATCACTTAAGATGGCGTTAAGTTAATTAGACACGTAACACATTAGCGGTAGCTAAACAGTCTCCAGGGAATATTCTAATTTAGTTTAGTTCTGTCTAGTTATTTCCGTCTAGCAACGGCCACTTCGGTGAGATCTTTCGAATGACCCCCATTTCCTCTGTGTGCCCCGCGATTAGGTTTTGGCGTGGGGGAGGCGGGGGTTTGTTATAGTTGGTTGTGTGTACCTTTTGTACTGGGCTAGCGTGTAGGTGTTTATATAGCGTTTTGTGAAATTGCGAGGAAGCTGCGAGCGTTGCCGCGCCCAGGGGAGAGCGTCTGGACTAAACACCTCGTTGCGAACACGTTTCTGTTTTATCTTTGTTTTATAAGTTCCCCGCCGCGAACTGGGAACTTTTAATGACTTTATACCGTCGCGTACGGGTTGCATTTCGTTGCAGAAAACTTCACCTGGGTTCTGGATTCACTTAGTCTGGGAGCAGACTTGTATCTTATACCTACTATATATAAAATGCATTTAGTTACTAACCTGTAAATAAATAGGTATCGAGACTAAAAATAACAAGTATTCAGATACGTAATACCTACTTTCAAATACTATATAAGATCTACTATACTAATAGACAGCTACCGGAAACGGTATTAGGTCGAGTACATATAGAAACTCATTACAAAAAAAATCGTACATAAATGTGAAGTAAACAAGATGATTGACTTAATGTTATGTTATAGTCCTTACCATCCTAATTTATCGAATATCAATACTACACATGTAATGGGTAGGTATGTCACGTATTGATCCTATTATGCTGGCAGCTATACCTACATATAGATAGATATATAGCGCAGTTCTGTTAAACTGTTGTTCGTCAACCCTTTTCTTGACCACAAAAGCTTTTCACACAAAACTGTACTAGAATTGAAAAAAACTGGTCCAGCCGAGACCATAAATGGCCCTACAATGCCAACCGTGGCCAATACGAGCTGCGTACGTGTAAAGCGAGCTAAACTAATCTACTGCAGGTCAAGAAACTCGCCGCGAAGTAAAACCAGTTAGCATCGCGGTTACATTTAAATAACAATGGCAACGAGAGAAATTTTAATTCATTTAATACACAGCAGCTGACAAAAAAAGATCAGGGATAATGATAATTCCTGCTTGAACATCCATTTAGAAAATCGCAAGACATTATCCTCCACATCTCGTAATCCGACCGTAACGCGACGCACTACCCTTAATTATTGTCCGCACAATTGCTACGCCATTTCTACACTCCATAGATAATACTTTACCACGTTAGCAACTCTCATAACAGTATATCTGTATGAATTATGCCCTTGGATGGCGAAGCTTCACACGCGATTGTGACGTCTCCGTGTATGAAGCAGAGGTGAGAATTGCACGCGTGTTGAAAAGGGGGAGTCGTAATGGCGGGGTCGAATTTGTTTTAAAAGGGTGGGTTCTAATGTCTGGTCATCGGCCGACTCCTGCTTGACCGAAGGGGTCATTTGGAGGCAGACAACGCATCCATTTGCATTACAATAAGTGTTGGATCTCGCCAAGCTGACGGTGGCTTCCGTCGGGATAAGCTGCATTTCGTATGTATAAATGTGTGTAAGTGCTAGGTTTGGAATAGTTGAATAACAATGCTAGGAAAATGGACACGTAGCAAGGAAATGTTTTGGTTTTCAATGGAAGTTCTGGACATAAACACTTTAATGACAAATCTATTGTAATGCATATTCATATAAATTGATTATGAGAATCAAGTTCAGTTGGTTAAATGAATGATTAATAATTTATTTTACGAAATCTCATTCAACATGTAGCGTTCGATATATAAACCAATTGTGTTTACCGAATAACCAATTTGCTTTATAACTATCTAATCTTGCAAGAATGTCTATTAGTGAAACAGTAAGTAATTACTTATGTGAAAGGCTTTAAAAAGACTAATCATCGTTAGTTAATACGTAATTTAATCTACTCTTTAAATGCATATAAAACTGAGGAATTAAATGAATACTATAGGTAATATATGTACTTATATATATGAATGCGACAGACCCACGCTCATTTGCAAGGCGCGACTGCATCCTCCATATTGCTATAATAATAGCATGAATCGTCTCCCGTCGTTCCATCGAGTCCGGCTCTTATTTACTAGTTAATAAGGTTTATACAACCCGTTGAATGTTGGTGCATTATGCACTGCATAGTCGTATATCAGTCGATTACAACTGATTGTACGTTGCATGCATTGATTAAGGAAGGCCGCGGCGCATTGTAGTCCGACGGTCGCGTGATAAACTAAATTGTTTATTGTTCACAAGTTTTATTTTTGTTTCAGGTCAGCTTTGTAAATAAATTCATTGATTATCATCATCATGGTTTCAGATAGATGTCTGGCTGCTGGGCACAGGCCTCACTCACCGATCTTGTGCCACATAAACACATCTTAAAGTCTTTACTGAAGAAAGTATTCTGATTAATCTTTTCGATTGCTGAAACATCTGTCGTAAATCTTTAATAACGTCCGGTGGTGTAATTCATATTTAAACATTCCACAAATTCTCTTTACGATCGGTAATTGATATTTTTAGCACATTCTTCGCTAGCCTTCTCAACAGACCTTATGTCTCAGATGTTACGGTGGTGAATTCCTTACACTGTTAGCAAGACTGTCCATGCTTGAGGTATTTAATACTGGCGCCATGCCATTCCGATGCTAGTTTTATTCATTTCACTCACACTGTAATCGATTGTACGCGGTATATTTTATTCAGCAACGTGCAAGTATTCTCACGGTAACATACTATATTATACTACATCACAGGTAATATGTAATTATAGTTAAAGTACTCGATACCATCTAGCTTGCATGAAGATAGGTAAGGATGAATGTGGAGGAAGCGAGATATGCTTGGATCGCAGGAGGCTTTCTGTGGCTCTGCATACCCATACGGGAAAGAGGCGAGAGTTTATATATGTGTAGTGTATGTGTATCATCCGTAGAACGTGCCTCTACATATTCTAATACCTAATTATTATTATATTGAAATGAGAATTCTAAAAAAATTAAGTTTTAGTATACTTACGTATTCGAAATTGCTTAGAGACTACCTTTTAGTTCAATAGTGAAGTCCGTAATTAGGTTAAAAACAGCAACTTGCATAGTTACACCTGTCCAATAGTAGTAAATTTACTCTCTCCAGTAAAAAACACGACTGCTCACAAAAGCACTTCAACATGAAGTAATATAAATATACCTAAGTTAAAACAAATAACAATAAAACGCTAGAAAAACAAAGAACCTGTACAACAATAAGACGCTATTAACTCTACAGGGAACGTTAAAAAGCAACAAAAATAGCTGTACAATATGCCATTCAACCCTTTCGTCAAAATATTTCGAATTGACACTTCCTTATTGCGTCATAAATTTAACAATGCCCATAGAGAGGCTGTGAGACAGTAAAATAATTTTTTTATTCGTATATTACTGTCGCCGGTTCTAAAAATTACACTAAAACGTGTGACCTAAAATAGGACACGGGTGCTGTTAATTTTTGCTTTTAGTTCAGTCGTTCAGTTTGACAGGGAGTGGATAATATACTTGAGAACTTTGTTGCTGTTTAATTCTGTTTAAGGACAAAATATTTATAGTGACCAAATAATTAATTAAGTACATTTCTTTGGAGAATGTAAAGAGGTAAGTCCCTTTGATTTTAGATTTTATCACGCCCGGGTGATATATATAATATGCGTGTGCAGTAACCTTGTGTACGTTGCATGGGGTAGTTATTTAGTGCACTTGCGTGCATTGATGAAATAATAGTTTTATATATAGGGTCAAGCAAACCGCTGTGACGATATTTTACCCACAGAACCAGCTATCGACGTTTTTTAGGTTTTTTTTTCGAGTTGGTAAAAAAAGTGTGGGATTAAGGCACCACTCACACCATTTCATCACAACATTTGATTGACTCAGTATATCGTACCTACCTATTATTATACAATTACTTACGTAAGTACCTACGAGTATCATATCTATACCTTTATATCTGATATTTCAATGGAAATTAAGGCCCTTCCTATACCAGGCTCAGCCGTCACTGTCACTCGTGCAACGAGTGAAAGAGAAAGCGCTACGCACAGAACACCCGATTTAGTATTTAACGCGTTTTAATTTATATTAAATATAATTTGGCGGCACATTGCTCGCAGGACTGATGGCCGATGGGGCCGGAAAGTTCTCGAGTGGCGCCCGCGAACCGGGAGACGAGCTGTCGGTAGGCCTCCAACAAGATGGAGCGACGACCTCGTGAGGGTCGCGGGAAACCGGTGGAAGCAAGTAGCACAGGACCGGTCTGAGTGGCGAGCCTTGGGGGAGGCCTATGTCCAGCAGTGGACGTCTTTCGGTTGAAATGATGATGATGATGAAATATAATTTATAAAAACATGGCACTTGTAAAGCTGTTGCGGAACAATACTGTCAATGTTTGCATATAATATGAATAGAATAGAATATAATATAATATAAATCATTTATTATATCACAAAAGACACCACCACCAACTTATACTAGGTACAATAAGGAATATGGATAAATTGGAATTTTATCGGTAATGTGGATTTTTTTTATATTTAGTTTTACACTGTTTGATATAATAAACTGTAGTAAAGTTGGGTTAAAGGTCCGAGTTAGGGGTTACTTTGGAATTAAATTGCATAGAGCGAGGTTTCGTGAAACGTGTAACGAAAGCTGTCAATGTAAGGATGATATAATCAAATATAACATATGTTGTTTTCATATTTTTTACTTTTAACATTTCTTAGAAAAGTATGATCTTACATGAGCAATTTGACGACGCTGGGTCAGGTCAGGCCTTAAAAATCGACTCTAGTTTTCAAGAAAAGTATGTAGATGGATAACTACTTCCATACGCCTTTCGAATTTATAATCATAGTTTCAACATCGATAGGGTGGGATTGAGTCATAAATAACCGATTTATTCATCAACTATGTTCATATCGTAGCCATGTTTAATAACAAGAACTTGGGCATAACGCGGGCATAATTTAGAGCTGTCAGAACAATATGACGCTCCGGCTTTACAATTTGGAAACTTGGAGACCGAATTAGGGGAAACTTGCTCGGTTATCTACCTAAAGACATTTATTGCTTTACATTAGGCAAATCTTTTAAATTCTTCGTTGTCACGAACAGACATTTTTCAAAAAGTTTCTATCGGAAGTAGGTACCTTCCTTAACAGGATAGGGTGGTAAATGATTTATAACTTATACATTACCAACTGAAAAATAGCCTCTGGTTACACCTACCTACCAATCAAAAAGTGATTTAAAAACGTTGTACGATTTTTCATGATTACAAATTTCATACACTTTCCGACAAATATTGTATCTACTTATTTTTTTATAATACGAATAAAATTTTAGCATTGCATCCTGGATTCATACGTCATCGGGATTTCGCGGATACCTAACACCTCGCGCACTTCCGGTAGAAACCTACTTTACAATGAAAGCTTGCCATATAAATAAAAAAATGCTCTATCAGGCTTTCTGCGGCTTAAGAATAACTACGAAAAACGCAATAGACCTGTCATTAATACCAATTAAGGATATTCAAGGCCTCTGTCAAAGTGTCATTGCACATAACGAGTCTGTTTGTAATCGACGCCTCTTTTAATTAAACCCTGCCCTCGCCCTCGATGAGACGCGCCCGAGTCACAGCCTAACCACTTAGTGCGAAAAACGTGCGATGCTACTTGAACGGTAGGAGATTCTAACTATTCTGAGCACTAGAATACACGTCAAGGCTGAAACATTGGCGCTACCCAGTTGCTTTGTTTGCATACCCATACAATTAACTAATTAGGAATCCTTTTTACTATTGTTATCACCTGAAAGCCGTGGTGGCCTAGTGGTTTGACCTACCGCCTCTCATGCAGAGGTTCGCGGGTTCAAATCCGGCTCGCAACTCTGAAATTATTTATGTGCGAAATTCAAAATTTCAGCGGCCAACAGAACACTGAAATTAATAAAAAATATGTTGTGACATAAACAGCAAAGGTTTTATAAAAAAATCATTATCCATTATTTAATCTAACGGTTTCACTGTCAATGTGGACGATCTTTGTTACTTGTAAAATTACTTTTAAAGATAAATCTGCTAACGTTATTTCTGTTTCTAAACTAACCAAATTAGCTATTTCGTACCAGTTGTTCAGAAAAGCGGCTGTTTTTTAGCGATTGTGAAGGCTGTACTCAAAGGGCTTTGATATCGCCAGTAGTTCTGGCACAGGCGTGCATTTCATGTGGTTTATACACGTAATGAAGCAATATATTTGTGAGGAAATATTGCTTAATTCTGTTGTATTTGCCTTCCTACACCTGACATTAATCGGTGTCGATATACCTTTTTATAGCACCCTTAACTTTATTATTTGACGCTTATGAAATAAAAATAGCTTTATAATACTCCAAAACTCAGTTTATACATAAATGAAAGTGAATTTGATCAATAATACCAGAGGCTTAGCTTTCAATAAAAAACTGGTTTCTTTTAATTTATGTTCTTTCGAAAATGTACTCAATTTGAAAAAATTATGCCAGTGACTTTCATGACGCTAGACGGCACGGCACCAAACGAAAAGTATCCAAAGTCAAAAACTGATTTACCAGAATTCATCTACTATTAATATATGTATAATATTTACTACTAATAGTAAATTCTAGTTGTACTCTTAATGGTAAAACAATCGAAGCATTTAAAACCTTCCCGGCTTAGTTGCGTTCCGAAATTACAGAGGAACCAAAATATATGACTTACATTAAAGACTTGCCACGTTCGGCGCTAGACGATTCCAATTTCGTATAAAATTCTAGAATCCTCGGAATTCTGGCGTCAGCAGAGGGCGTGGAAAAATTAAGGCGATCCCATAAGCGATAAAAGTAAAGCAATTTAATAGGAGCCAAGTTCGCCGCCGTCTATTGCCAGCACTTAATTACTGAAGGCGTAATTGAAAGTTCGCCGAAAGCTTATCGTGTCTGCAACCGGCGGTCGAGCTTGTTTCCATCGCTATACGAGCTTTTGGATATGATCCATATACAGCCCCGGAACGAAGTTTTTTTTCCAAGTGGATTTTATTAGAGTACAATAAGTACCTACACTTTATTGAACACCAGACATTCGAGGAAAAGTTCATACATAGACGTAATTGCACAAAAGTAGTGACATACAGCATACGGTCTTATTGTTGGTTTCTTATATGTACCTACCGCATTTTCCACTGTAAACCTAAAACACATAAGTTTTCCTAACTTTTTTCAAGATAATTTAATAAGAAAATGTATGTAAGTAAATAAGTATAAAAAGTATCTAACTAAATTAAAAAAAAAACAATGATCAAATATAGTAGACGACGCACATATCTTATACCTTTGCTTAGGGCTATAGAGTGGCTATAGAGCTGAATTAGATGAATAGGTTACTACCAAATAAAATGACCAAGTAAAAATAAATAATGATTGATAAAATGACGTAAAATTTGAATTAGCACCTACATTCACACCAAATCGTTATGTAGCTTCAGATATCGTATTGCGCTTTGCGCGTGCTTTCTGTAAATTTTAACGGGATTTAATAATGACGTGTCTCAACAATGGAGCCGGTCTTCAGCCCCAACGGAGCGGCCCGGGGGAAAGTTGGCTCTATCACATTTCGCAGGTTTCAGTCTGGCTGATGACTGTTAATTGTTGATTTCAAGTACACTTTCCGCGTCCTAAGCAACTGATTAGCTCACGGTGCGCGCAACTTTAACAAACTTTTCCAATTCCACCGCGAGATATAGAATTGAAACCACTGTGTGCATTGTCTTGAATATTAATCAAGGACTGTTTGCCGTCTGATTGCTAGAATTCAGGTTAATTTATCAGAAGGATATAACGTAAAGTAAAGGCTAACGGTACATAAGATTTATATGCTAATTTTAACTATTTCTAACCAAGGTTCGTTTGATTTGTGTAAACAGAAAACTATTCTTTCTTTGTAGGAATTGATAACAAAGGAACATTTGCTACTTCAGCAAAAAACACATTCCTACACGAGAAACTCCAAACACAATATGATGAGATTCTAATACAAAACAAAAGAGAGATCAAAAAGTAAATATTGCGAAGTGTAGATAGGGCCGCATCATGGCTGCCGCTCGTAAAGGGCCGGGCTGTAAAATAAGTAAAAATGAAGGGCTTGCCTGCGGCACGAGAGAACTTCAAAGGGGACTTTGCTTTTTAACCAGTCGCCAACTTTAAATTGTGTTCCACCGGCTCCGACCCTTGCTCAATGGGAAAACTAGTAACGAGAAAATTTCTGTAGGCTTTGCTGATGTAGCGACGGTGATTCTAGTCAATTTATGCTTCAAGAACAGTTTCTTGTTCACACGACGAAGATGGTACTTGAAACACATGTGGTTGCCGCAGTTTATGATTTTCCATGGGCTATTTAATAAAAACGCTGCCGTGTTACGATGACACTATTTTTCGTCTTTCAAGCATAGTTACAATGTAGTGCACAGAAATGTATATCAATTCTCGACTCAAACTTTTGATTCATCGGTGTAGGTGTCCGCGATAAAATTCAGGAGACAATCTAAGCACATAAATGTCTGAAAATTATTTACCTAACAAAAATCTCGATTGTTTACGGCGTATATTAATGATGATTTATTCCTGTTGTATCCAGTTTAATGCGTGTACGTGGCGACCGTAAACTGTTTTATGGGACACTAAAGGCGGAACCTCAGACGATTTTATCGATATCTAAACGCCGCGCGATTTCATATGAATGTTGAAAGAGATGTTCGCATTGATGTAGCTCCACTGCGTTGAAACTAGTTTATCTTTGAGCAGTTTTTCTCTTTGACAATTGTTTTTGACACCTTTTATCATTAATGAAATTATAACTAGCCATTGGTATGCACTGCACTGGCCAACAATTATCCATCGTTATTATCTTTGGAAAAGTATTGGGAATAGATACTTTTTCTTGATACTTGATGACTTTTTAGATGATAAGAATCTTTTTAAGCCAACTGTTTAGGTTATTATTATTGACTAGTAACATGATATGTGTCTCGCTGGGCAAATATTAACTCTTTTTTTTTTCTTTCACTTCCATTTTTGTCCAGCAGCTAGAGCATGTCATGCTCTCTTTAAGGTTCTTGCTTACAGCGGCGTCGTTGATCGGGTCGCCACCTTCCCTAAGAAATGGTTGAGGGAGGCGATGGCTGAGATACGCGTCACGCTCGTGAACGGGTGCTGTCTGTAAGGGTCCGGTCTGTTCATGCTTGCAAGGACGTTTAAAAATAATCATTAGCTTTAAATATATTACTAAGTCAAACATTTTAAGCGAGAGACCTCATCATGTTCTTATTGACATGTATTAATGAACTCTTTTATACATGATGTATTTCATTATTTATTGACATTTTGACACTGTCGACATCTATGGAATTTATATTTATTTGACAATGGAGGCCATCTCCATAATTTTTTTTTTCTGGACCCTTGGAGACTATACATCTCTAAGATCTTAGATTTAAGTTTAAGTTAGGGACTATACATCCCTTCAATGTAATTTTAGTACGTACCTATATGTATATTATATACATGTAATTTAAATTTTATAACTATGTGTAAATTTTGAAAAAAGGCCTTCTGCTTGAGTTTTTTGCGGCGCTTCTTCTCAAGCAATTGGTCTAGGAAGCGCTAGTAAATTCTTTTTCTGACGTGTAAAAGTGCCCCTACGTGGCCAATTTGCTGAATAAATGATTGAATTTTGAATTTTTTGAATTTTCTGATCTAAGCATAATTATTATGTCTATACATGAAGCTTCGTTGCCTACCCGATTCGCGTTCATATATATAGAACATACACATGGACGTCAATATGTACAGAGAAATATTAGTAAAAATTAATCATAACTATCATAAAGAAATAATTGAATGGTGCAGTTCTTAAAATAATACCTAGTGATACTTGGCATCAAATTTATCAATGTTCTTTCGAGATTAAACACTTTAATTATTAAGTACAGTACTTACATACATACATAAAATGACACCTATTCCCCATAGAGGTACGCAGAGACCATCTCCTTCCTTTTCTTTTTTCCTTCCTTTCCTAACTAATATTTAGAAAATATAAAAGCACTAGTAGAATTATTTTTCTTTGAATGAATTAATTAGGCTTACTTACCAGTAAATTAATTTAGAGCTAGTGGAGAATTATTTTACCCCTAAGTATATGTATTGCTACGCTATTTCTTAATTTTTATTTTCACTGCACGTTTCACTCACAACTAAACCAACATATTGGCAAACCCGTACTGATAGGATTTCGCTTTTTTACCTTTCCCGTGATCATTGCTTGCTTTGTTGCCTAATTACTTTCACAGTTATCTTTTACAACCCGATTAGTCATGTCCTGCAAAATACTTTGATACCTATCGCAATGAAATAAAGTGCAAGTTTGTTACTTTGGAGACTGCAGGGCTGTGACAGGTAAATTTATAGTACCTCAAAGGGTTGAGCAACAGTGATGGTTTTATGGTTGTGCCTTGTGCAATTGCCGGAGATAAAGGTATGCAACTATGCAGTAGGTACGAGTGCACGTTTAGTAGCTATTGATATAATTTAGTATAGTCACCTATTTGAAGAAGAAACAAACTTTTTAAATTAGTTGCTATCTGGTCATTGTGCATGAAAAGTAATGGCCACACGTTAGTTACAAATTGTCTGTTTTCTCAGAAAAAATGTATAGTAAATCATTGCTGGCGTTGAATATCACCATTCAAAGACTAGATTGATTCGATGTTGTGAGTAATATTTTTTGGAAAGGGGATTTCGTCATTAAAATCAAGAGATAGGTAGGTAGGTATGCTCCGTGCGTTACAATCGTAACAACCTTTAAAATAAGCAGGAAATTTCTTTTGTTATCTAACTAAATATCAACCTAAGCTTTTGAATTTGCCACGTTTTCAGACGCATTAAGATCGAAAATAGTTTAAAGATGGTCCATCACCCTATCCCGTTAAAACACCTTTTCAATTAGCTATTGTTAAAATAACTTAAATTTCAACCCTTTCACACTGACCGACAAACCGTTAAAATCTCTGCACACAGCCAAAATAAACCACGGTACAGTCGACCATACATATTCTTATTGAAAAGTACACTTTTTGCCATTTTTGCCTTTAAAAAAAATATTGATATGTTCCTAAAAATATCGATGCGATTAAATAAATACCTTTCTTTAAAAAATATCTTTTAAAACGATAGTATGAACCCTACCGAACCTATCTTTGCAAGTTTTAAAACTATAGTGAAAGTAATTACTTAAACTATAGTTCCAGACTTGCCAATGATATATACATGGTGGGTCAGAAAATATGGCAAATAATTAACCCACAGTATCGGCTATCGATTCTAAGTATATTGTATAGGTCTTTAATTTTTTTTGAGTTGGTAAAAAAATATATTTTGTATAAGATTCAGGCGTCGCTCACACAACCAATCCTATATACAAGCCGATACTGTGGGTTAATTATTTGCCATATTTTCTGACCCACCGTGTATATACCTATATATATACCAACGATACTTTTTACTTCGATGTGTGTGCTTACATTCGAAGCCTCTACTCGATAGACAGTCGTGACTTTTAATGCAAGAAAATTTATATTACTGTTTAATCGCGAAAATGCTTCAAATCCTTTGACAGCTATTATAAGGAATAGGAAAAAAAACTGAAATTTGCATGTATTTTTTAAAGCTTGGTAAATTATAGCAGACTGTACTGTCTTAACCATTATTTGCGCAACTTCACTATTATTCCTAAGATGCGCGATTAATGGTCCCGTACCTGCGTCCGCGCATACAATACACCTTTTCTTTAAACAATCGCAATTATTACCTACCTTTGGTGAAAAGTAAATATTTGACTATTATTGCGGTAACGGGTTGAAATCCATAAAAAGGCAGGTAATGCCATTGTTTATTTAAAATAAAGCTTTTTAAAACACGACACGGTACGGCGCGAGGATTAAGAAATAATAGACTTTGAGTCAACGGCGTTAGTGCTTACGTCTCACGCCATTTTTAAGTAGTTCTGTCTGTTGTGATTTTACAAAAACCTCCGTACTCCTTCCTAAAAGGAATTTCGACTCATAGTTTCCAACCAACTTCAAAAAGATTATTTCCGAAAGACTGAACCAAAGAGGTTTTCACTCCGACGCTGTTTTCTTAGAATATTTGTTTATATTTTTGTATGTTTATGTCTCCATTCCCATAGGAATTTCGGGTAATCTCTCTCTTAGTGCTCTCCTATTCTCTCCAAATTACTTATGAAATTTCAGCTTTGTCTATCAGTCAGTAAAGGAAGAGTTATACCTATACGTATTGATCGATAGGTAAGTAAAGTATGGAAGTATGGATAACGTTTAGTAGTTAGTTTAGTACCTAATAATGACGGCGTAGCAGAGCATTCTTCACTGGACATATTTAAAAGCAGTTTTCCTGTATTCAAGAGACAAATAACTAAATTTTTTCCATGATTCACTTTGCACTCATCTTAGATAAAGTACCTACCTAATGTACTAAACTAACATTTTATTGACTGTTTTAATTATTAGACACTTTACTAACCCTCAATTTAAGTCATAAACGTAAATCATACTGTGTACACATAGTTTAGAGCATCAGGCTAGTTCCATAAGAAACAGCTTGCTGTTTATTCTAGTTGCGACTGTTACTTGTTTGTGTGCCTTATTTATTAAATAAATATACAATGTATGTAAATACCTACACGAACGAACACCTTGTTAATTAAGTTTTCCAGTTACAAATTAATTAACAAAGGCTCCAGAGATATTGCATTAGCTTTCAAGGTAAGTTAGTACTTTTCGTTTAAAAAGGGCTCCGATTTTATAAACGTGAGAATATTTCATAAACTTAAAATTAGCTGCTCAAGAATATTGCGCTACAATATCTTTTAGTGAATTAATTATTTGCCTTTTAATTAATTGCTTTTGTTTTGTGTTTGGCCAATGTCTCGGCGAGTACCTACTTATTTGTTTAGAACATTACCTACCTACAACAGTACGTTCTCTAATGCATACGTTACGTTTTTTTTATATGTATCTACAACCGAATGTACTTATATGTTTCTTTACCCTTATTATACTCTTGTGTATTTGAATATATTTTTATTTTATTTTATTTTAATACCATACAATAACATGATATAAGCGACATACATATGCAATAGTAAACTTATCATTAAACTATTATATAGCTTATATCACAATTATCATTGTACACAACATTTACAATGATGATTCAATAACTACTTACTTACATAGGCTTAAGGTGTCATTTCAAAGTGGTGCGTATTTTTTAACTAAACAATGTCTATATATAGAACACACAAAGGCACTAATTCCCAAACCTCCTTTATAACCATCCTTGCGGTGATCGGCTCGCAACGCAACATATACTTACCTACCTCGTCCGTCAGGGAAGCTCTTAGTTTCCTGACACTTTCCGGACCTCGACAACAATGTATTTATTTACTTATTTAAGCTTTTTTGGACAAGACCTTGAGACGTAATGTCTCAAGGTCTTGTCGTCTACGCGTCGGTTCTCTAGAACGGTTTTAGCGCGTAATATAAGCATTTGGAATGAACTCCCTGCTGTAAATTTCCCTCTGCGCTACAATATGGGTTGTTTTAAAAAGGGTGTCATTAAATATCTACGGGACCGGCAACGCATTGGTGACGCCTCTGGTGTTACAAATGTCTATAGGCGGCGGTAACCGCTTTCCATCAGGTGGGCGGTCTGCCTGTTTGTCCGTCTATAATAATAAAAAAAAAGAAAACAAATATGTGCAAATGGCGAACTTAATGTACAGTCGTCACCAGATATAGGTATGTGAACAAACAAGGTGATCATAAATATCTGAACATGATCTTATTGTGAAGACGTTACAGTGTATAACCAGATGTTTATGATCACCTTTGTCTGTACTGGTATATATTTAATGGTGACTGTACCTACCTACTATTATAATATTTGTGTGAACCCAAACGTTTTTTTTTCTCTTATTAGTTAACAAAATCTTTTATTCTTAAAGCAATTAATGACTTTTTAGTCAAGAGCTCGATCTGTAAATCGGTGGTAGCTCAAGATTTTCATTTCCAGAAAAATGCAGATCCACTTAACTTAGTTAATATCTATATTAACTAACCTGATATAATTTCGGGTTATGGAAAAACTTGAGACAAGTTATGTGTTTACAGGACGAAAGGTCGTGTCGGATTGCCAAAGAGGCACTTTAGCGTTAAATTATTCATAGTTATGAAAGTCTAGGCCAACTACATAAAAGTAAAGTGGCTAAGAAGTTGCTTACTTTAAGCTTTGCTCATTTTATCTTTCTTATCATGTACTCTCATGCTAGGTATTTTGTTAAGTAATGTCGGTTTATTTTTCGTAATACCTATTTTGAGATGGAAAAAAGTTTATAAAGCTGTTCTAACGAAGCACGAGCATTTTTTTTTTTAATTTTTTTTCCATGAATTACTGTAAATATCTAAGTATTTGTACCTACTGCTAATTAATTCAATACTTGTGTCAGAAATCCACATTTTTTTTATTGTAGATAAGAACTGATATTATAACATTTATAACCTTAATAGTTTGGCTTGGTTTTTTAGGTGTTAGTTACAATTTAATTTTGTTTTTTGTTTTTAGGATATTGTGAATGTTACTGTAGGTAAGGTTATCTTACTTACAGTAACTTTCAAATTTAAATAAAAAAACCCCTTGAACTCACTTCTAATGGAACCGCCATCTATCGTCCAAAACTGAGACTCGGTAGTTGCTACTGCAGCTTTGTTAGAGACAGGGAGCTATACAATGCCACCCCTGCGAATAGTTCTGAGGGGTGACAAATACGGCCGCATTACGTGACGCAAACTCCATTGCTATCACGAAAGCGATTTGCTCACTGAAATAAAAGTTGAACTATTACATATATATTTTTCTTTCAATTTTCTTTTGATAATACCTAGATCTATTGGCGTCAAGTGGGTGGCTGCAAATGTATTTTTTTACTAAATGTTACAAAACGTATAAAATAATAATGAAATAGGTACAAAGCACGTCAAGCGAACGAATAGTCGCATAACAAGAATAGGTATCTACTTCTCCTTTTCAGCCGTTTTCAACCGCTAGGGTGTAGGCCTCCTTCATTTTATAAAATTTATCTCAATCTTCTGCTGCTTCCATCCATAGCATTTTATAGTACACCGCTACCGTTGGTCTACTGCCCAAAATTCGAGCAAGTTGGATTACTCCTCACCTCCCAAGACGCCTTAGGCAAGCGGGGAGGTTAAAAAGCCTTTGTCTTTCCATAGGTATATGGAAACACAAAGAAGACTAGATATAGGTATTCATCAATTTATAAGATGTATTTCCTTCTACCGTCCACCGTCGTTGACCGTACAATGCCTTTTGCCAGGAGCAGGAGCGCAAACTTTTCCTACGATAAAAAAAAATGAAACTAAATAAAATAAAACATTCTGTTTATTTTATTGTCAATCAAATACTTATGTTCTTAGGATCATTATCTGGCGAAAATATTTGGTGTATAATAAATATATTCACGGTAAATACGTATTTAAAAATGTATCGTCAGAATCAACCAGTTTATAAATAAGTTACCATGAATAATCTTTCGGAAAACCGCCGATGATAGCTGTCAGGTGTGCCATAAATTCCTTTTTAAATAAAACAAAAATAGCTAATCTCTCTTATCAATTATAATCTATCGTGAACTCGTAAGTTTCAAGTCCGAGTAGTCAGAAAATGAAATCTCGTTATGTTCAGTATTTATTAGATCGAAATTTAAGTAAATAATAAACATAAACATGTATCTTAAGTGTACGAGGGAATTATTTCTTATCAAGCCAGGCTTCAATTCTCGGAGGTTTACGCAATTTAAATGGCGATGTCGTTCTTAATTAGGCGCAGTCAAAGAACTTGTATTGCTGATCTTCATAGAACCCTGTAACAGTAAATTATCCATTGCTTGTAGAACTGATTTAATTAAAAAGCACACTGAGATAAGGTTGTATGGTAGTCAGGCAGGTAATTAAAATTTTCTTGATTATACATACAATGTTGCACTGGACTGTTATTACGACACATTGCAAGTCTGTTGAAATATTATATCATGACATAAGAGACAGTGATTGTAGGGCACTTAATTAATAATTGCAATATTTTCCATTGGTTTTTCATTTGGTACGTTCATTAATGCAATCCATAAAGTTTTGTTATTTAGCAAAATGTCTATGACATCTTATTAGGGAGTCATGTTTATGACATGTTTATGAGATAAGTAGGTACAGTTATCAAAAAAAGAAACAAAATATCTATTACTTAATTATTTTGAAAAGGCACGTCTTTGGCATTTTACTTATAAGGATATCTTTAGCATATTATACGGGTATTAAAGGTACCTATACTAAATATTTTTAGTTGAGATCCTACAAGTCTGAAGATGTGATTTCTTATAAGAAATTAGACAGTAGGTATTAGACGGTAGGTAGGTATACCGCTACGTAAAATATTGAAAATTGTATACTACCCTATATACGTACTTCTACAATTTAAAGTAAGTAATAAATGATATTTACATTTAAAACAGTACTACACCTATATGAAAACATATTTATATACCTAAGGCCATAACGGGGTAAAAATAATTCCTTCGTAAATAAATATCTATTTAGGTGGGTACTGACAAAGCTAAATCAAAAAAATTCCTACTTCATGAAAATTCAAACTGGCAAATCCGAATTGCGTGACTGAAATAAATACCTATTTACTTATACATAGGTGTATAAATTTACCAAGTGTAGCTAACACGTGGTGGGTAGGATCTCGCTCAGAATGACAATAGGGGTTTCCCTTTCAAGCGGAAAATTTACGTGATAAAAATTCTAAATCGCGTGTGAAAAAAAAATGTGTGGTCCAAAAATAGCTGCGGTAGGTGCGACATCCAGTTCTTTGGAGGTTTTATAACGCTGTAAATCAAATCGAAACGTGAGAACGGTCTCATTATTTTGAAATTATTCATTTTTACAACACTTGCGCGTTTGTCTTTTTTTTTCAACTATAGCAACGTTTTTTTATGATTCTAATGTCAGAATAACGGTGAAAATTAAAATAGTAAATATGTACCGTTACACAACACCGAAGTAAAACTAATTAATTACCTTTGACTGCAATGCTATTGCGGTCAGTACTTTTGATTAATTTTGCAACCTCGGTAGCGTACCAACTAATGCACAGTTCGTACACCGCATCGCTGAGGGCGCATCTTGCACTTGCAAAACTAACTCGCCACCCTTCAACGTAACGCGTTTACCCCAACAGAGATGGCGTTACTGTGCTCTCTAAACGTGCAAAAATCTTGCTCATTTCATTATCTAAGCGAGAAACATGTATAGAACTCATATATATAAACATAAATACTTCATAAAACGCATTGAATTTGTAATTGTGAGTTTATTTGGAATATTGAATCTTAGTATGATGCAGGACACGCGTCTTCTCAGTTCGTTGCTCTTCCTAAAAAGTTCCGCGTGTGGACCAAAGATGTCACTAGCAGCTACGAAGCGTATAAATAGCCGAGCTATAAGTATTTCAAGAGACAGTATGCCGTTACGCAATGCTGATGGAGAGCATGAAAACAAAACATAGCTCAATAGTATACGAAGCCTTACTAGCTTGCAGAAAATGTTCATTGAACTTGTTTTAGCAGTATAGGTATATATTTTTTTACGTACAGAAAAATCATTTTTTTCATCATATTATTTTTATCCTTGTATACTGATACTTGATACTTGTATCCTTGTATTCATACTGTTAATAAACCGTAATAGTGAATATGTTATAGTAAGTGAAGTTGGTTACGTTACGTAGCAATTATTATCTAATCTGTGATAGGTATAGGTCATAAAAATATCCATTATTTCAAAATCAAGAAAAGAAGTTCTACATATTTCTTTGAATGTTGCTTTTTATGATTTAAATGCTTTATGACTGAAAAGTATGAGTTAAGAAAATCTGCGAGAAAATGTTTTGTTCGAGAGATCCATGAGGGACCTCATCGTCGAGTATAGAATATTTCACATAGGAGAGCTAGTCAATGGTGTGTCAAATATAGAAGGAGAAATTTCATGAAGCATATTTTCTAAATAAGAAATACCTCAATCACACTTATGAGCCATCGGGCCATTGTGTCCCGATGTGAGCGTCGATCAAAAACTATAACATTTCCCCCTTGAGAAACTCTTTGGGCAAATTCCTTGAATACAAAGAGGTTCTGTAGCACGTATTTTATAAACAATTTGTTCATGGTTATTTGGGTACCTACTTTTTAATCTTAGAAGCTTTGGTTTTCATTGTCAATATAAATATCTATCTACCATTTCATTCATTGTTTCTGTATGAGACTTCTACTGTCAAGTATTTATCACTTCGGTAAAATGATCGTCTTCTATATCCAAATTTTAGCTAATTTCATTAAAAGGGGACGTTTTGTTCTATTTCTAATCATTTAATTTGATTCTTGAAAGAACCGTAGTCTCTAAAATTTTAAGAAAGCTTCATTTAAGTAATTTTCTATTTATTTTAAATTGATATTAAAAATACCGTAAAATAATTCCAACATCTGTTTGCAACTGGTAATCTATATATTTTCATACATGTTTTTAGTTAACAATAGTAATTTTATCTACATTATCGTAACCATAGCGGAACCCCAAAGTAACCGCGTGTTCCACACAAGCTTCTAAACGTCGCGTAAAAGTATTGAGAGCGAAAAGTCGCTAAATTTGAGGCGTTCTCGGAGGCTTTTGAGGAAAGCCCGTAGCTGGTGTTATGGGCAATGAGAGGGCTGGGCGGGAGCCCGATCGGCACTTTACACGCCGTGTCGGCCCTAACCTCCGCCCAACCTAATAACACCGCCCGAACTCCGTTTCAATTTGGAAACAAATTGAAATTGTTTTTATTTGAATAATATTACTGGAAGAAAGGACTACTTGGTTAAGCTTTCATTGCCGTAGCGCTATGCTAATGCTACCTAATTACAGTATCTAATTAGACGAGCAATCTCGCTTAATTCGCATATCCATACTAATGTTATAAATGCAAAAGTGACTATGTCTGTCTGTCACGTTTTCACGCTTAAACCGCTGGGCCGGCATTGATGAAGTTTGGTATTGTAGGTAATAGAGATAGTTCGAATCCCAGGGAAGGACATAGGCTGCTTTTATCCCGGAAAACGCATACCTAGTTCTCGCGGGAACGCTATATTATATCCGAATTCCGCGCGGACGAAGTCGCAGGCATAATGTTTTGTTAAGTAGGTATACTTATAAGCCAAATTAAAATCTCTTATTACCTTATTAGACATGCAATCCAGCTTAGTGTGTAGGAAATAATAGCTGGTATGTTAATCGCCCATTAAACTCGAAAAGACAAGAATGAACCGATTAAAATACCGACTGTTTTTTGCAAAGATTTTATTATTTTTTGCGTTAATAACATACCACTTTTTCAGAAACATTAGCTTTATGCGTAAAGTTTAGTTTAACGGTTAAATCTTAATTTACTTGTAGGTACTAAGTAGGTGTTTGATTTTTTTTTACTAAATTTTAAATTCTTTGGTGGCGATCTGTTAGAGTATGACGATGATATAAAAATGGTCAATCAATTTTAAAATCAGACCCTTTTTAACTGCACATTAAATGATACAATTTTTTTTTCCAAAATAACTTAATTTTCCAAGAAGATGGAACGATGACCAGGTGAAGGTCGCGGGAAGTTGGTGGATGCGAGCGGCACAGAACCGGTAGGAGTGGCGAGCCTTGGGGGAGGTTTATGCGCAGCAGTGGGTGGACGTCTATCGGCTGATGTGATGATGACTTTAATTTTTATTTTAAAGAATTAAACTTCAAAATTTGTGATTCTTTGTCAAAAGAAGGTTATCACGTGCCTGAACCCTATCAAAAATCCAATATTGCAACCTACATACGTACTGTTGATAATTATATTTATAAATGCTCATTGTAACACAATCCGGGGTGGATGGAAGGCGCGCTGCATCCTTTATGAGGGGCGGGGGGGAGGGCTGGAAAAATTGCACATAAATATTGAAGCTGCCACTTACACGTGGCGCAGACGCCGATTGGGACAAAGGGGATACGCTGGTGCTATTTTTGTTTTGTGTTTTCTTTTTCTAATTTTTACATTCTGGAGAACTTTGAAATAGAATTAAGTCATTTTTGACTGATGAATGATTAAGTAGGTACAATCTTAGAAGGGCCCTATGATTTCCATTGGTAACCCCTTTTACAAATATTGGTATTGGATGGATCAAGTACCTACCTACTTTAAGAAGCTGGCAAGACCTTGAAAAATCGAGGCAGGCAACTGTTTGCATAGAAGGGAGCGAGAAGCACGACCGCGGCATGTGGGCGATAAGTATACGTAGAAAATCAGAAAAATTAAGAATACAAAAAATCCCACATTAAATGAACAATATAAATAAGAAAAATGTGTTTGACGGAATAGTGTAGGTATTTAATTATAGAAATCTGCGTTAAAATAATGAACTCATAGAACCGTTTAAATAGGATTAGAAGATGTAACTTCACGATTTTTTTCATCGAACCGATTTCATGAACTCCTTTTTACGAAATAGCAAGTTTTTTAAATATATAGTGAATATCAACATATATTTTACTCGCCTTACAAATTCATATAGTTTCCGTTTAAATAAAGTCAATTGAGGTCTTGCTAACGCCGTAAAGTTAAATTTCGGACACATTCTCGAAGAATAACCGTTTTCTGACGAAGCTAAGTAAGAACTCGCGATTAACTCACCTATAATATCAAGTCAAAAAATCGGTTATTCCGTTATGGAGCTATGAGGTCACAGACAAACAGGGTACAGAAAGGTACAGGGTAAACAGATATAGGTAATTCTCCACTGTTAGGGATAGGATAGATACAGGAAAGTAACGTAGTTGGAAAAAAGGAAAAACTTGAAGAATGTAATGTTGCCATAGTAAACTAGTAGTAGTGAAATACTAAGTAGATAAATACATTATGCAGTAAACTAATAAAACAGTTACATACCATACCATTTACTTTCATAGTTTCCTACTGCATAGTTAAATAAACAATGTCGTATCCACATATTCCTATCGTCAGTCTCCGCGAGCCCTCTTTCTTTTTCTTGTAGCAAATTTCGCAACAATCTCACTTATTATGCCACACAAATTCCTCGCCGGGCCGGGCCAGACGTGAAATTAAAATTTCCTACTTACCTACCCTTACCCACCCTCGTTACCCCGGAATTGCTAAATAAGATATGGCTTATGTATCTACTTAATAAAACTCTAGAACTCGAGCTACAACTCTTGCTTCTCTCGCCATAAATTGACTTTCCTTCTTCTTTTTTTATCGGTAAACAGGCAGTAAGTTCTGGAGTGGCGTCCGCGAACCGGTAGACGAGCTGTCGGTAGGCCTCCTCCAACAAGATGGAGTGACGACCTTGTAAAGGTCGCGGGAACGCGGTGGATGCGAGTGGCACAAGACCGGATGATGAAACAGGCAGACTTGAGACTGCTCACCAGCGGCTGTGTGCTTGATCGAAAGTCACTGCCCTAGTATGCTAGTTGTAATACCAGAGGCGTCACCAATGGGTTTTCAATCATGAAAGGGGGGCCCGTCTCTAATTTTGAATTACAGAGAGGCTTTTTTCCGTTAGGTATACTGAGTTTGTTGCGGCGCTTCTTCTCAAGCAATGGGTCTAGGAAGCGCTGGTAAATTCTTTTTCTGACGTGTAAAAGTGCCCCTATGTGGCCAATTTGATGAATAAATGATTGAATTTTTAATTTTTAATTTTGAAGACCTTTGCCGGATAATCCCATCTTGCCGATTGAAGATCAATTACCGCCCGCTCTCTCAGAGCAAAGTTGAAATGTCTAAGAAAGCCTCTCTGAGACATTTTCTGCCTCCGTGGTACACTTATGGCATTGGTAGGTTACATCACTTCCTTTTTTCGAAACATTCTAGGTAATAAAGGGTTTGATGCCTTGAGTTGAAACTCACTGCTGATCTAAGTATCTGAACTAAACTGCCTGTATTTATGAATGGTCCTGATCAGCCTTCGAACTATAACATAAAGAAATAGCATTCTTACACTGACTGATAGACAGCGCAGCTTAAACCAGCTCTACCCAAGATCATGACGGTTCCTAGATACTTACTCGTATTTTCCTGGTAGTAGCCTCCTTAGGTACAGTCGCATGTATTTACGGTATGCTACCTTAAGGGCCGCAATCGCTTACACAAGTCTCTGGTTCGAAAGTGGACGGGCGTAGACGATTCGCTACACAGTGCAAGCGAAAATTTTTGAAACTGGTCGACCGCCACAACATGTACTCAAAGATCATGTGATTCATGAGCCGCGAATGTCTCCTTCGTAGTTTTTTTTCTTTTATGTTCTTGGTAGGCAAACGAGCACTCAGGCCTGAAAGTAAAGCGTTCACTGAGGCCCACGGACCTGAGATATCATAAAATTTCGAAATTTTCGAATGCGTTGTCAACCCTGAGGCTTAAGATGGAATGCCTGTTTGCCAGTAACTCTACTACCAGCATTTACTATGCGTCTCCATCAATCGCGATCCGGTGAACTCGCCGCTTGGAGCACGCAGTCTTATATATATCTATATATATAAAACAAGAAACTGGCTGATTGTTTGACTGACTGATCGATCAACGCACAGACGAAACCGCTAAGCCTAGAAGCATGAAACTTGGCAGAAAGGGTCCTTTTATGATATAAGGGAGCACTAAGAAAGGATTTTTGGAAATTACCTCATTACGGAGGTAAAAAGGGGGATAAAAGTTAGTATGAAACTTCTAAGCCGCATGGCTTAGAAAGATGAAACTTGACAGGAAAGTTTTTTTATAACGTATAGAAAGGATGTTCGGAAATTCCCCCCTTAAAGGGGAAAATAGGGGGTTAAAACTTTGTACGAAACTTCTAAACCGCCGGGACTAGAAAAACGAAATTTGGCAAAAAAGTTTCTCTTGTGACATAAATGAGCACTAACGAAGAATTTTGGAAAGTCCCCAGGGGTAAAAAGGGGGTTGAAAGTTTGTATGAAATTTCTAAACCGCTAGGCTTAGAATTATGAAACTTGGCACGGAGGGTTAATTTATAACGAAATTGAGCATTAAGTAAAGATATTTGGAAATTCCCCCTTTAAAAAGGGGGTAAAAAGGGTGTTGATAGTTTGTATGAAACTTCTTATGTAAAAGCCTACGTAAATGAACTTTGGCAGAAAAGATTCCCGGGGAAGAAAACAGACTACTTATTGAGTTCGGTGTCCTCGGGGTCAGTCTTTATCCCGGAAGAACGCTGAAATCCCGTGGGAACGCTTTAACCGAAGTCGGGCAAAGGCTAGTATAGATAATAGAGTCTGCTTGTGACGAAGATTCTTATTTTTACGTCAGAAACGTCTCGTCGTCCAGAAATTCTGAATATGGCAACGCTACACGAATCATAAGGACTCTTCAAGGGTGTATGGGTGTAGTATGTAGTAACACTAAGAGATGGCGCTATTATCGTTAAAATATCTGGAAAGCTTTAGATTTGTCAGTTAAATACCTATGTTTTACTTAGGAACTTTTAATCTAATGTAGTCAATTGAACTTTTCTTTTTGCTTACAGGTGATGATGCAGAAAATTAGGTGAGTCAAAGAAATCTTTTACAGTTGGTGGTGGATTTTTTTATGATGATGAGTCAGTCACCTTCATTCAGAACTAATGTTTCAAAGGTTTTCATAACATTCGTATTTTTATTATTTACTGAGATACGTACCTTAGTATTTATTACGTGTATTGTAACTTTATTATTGATCAGGTGCATAATAAATTAACCTGCCCTATTTAGTCATACTTATTACGGTCCATTTTTGACAAAATACCGCACTTTTGGAAAAAAGCAAGCCGCTTTGCACAGTGATAGTAGGGACCAAAATAAGCGATTTGATCCGAGGCAACCTCTGATTCGACCCTTAGGAACAGAGATGGCGCCACTTGTTCAAAATTTTATTTAAAATTTTCTAAAACCTGAACGGGTTGTCCGATTTTGACGATTAAGATGTCAATCGAAAGAAAATGAATTGTTCTATCATAAAAAAATAATGAAGTGGTAAAAAAATATGATAAATAGCAGAAAAACCTTCATTATTGAAAAAAATAATTTAGTTTTTTCTTTTTTTTGTAATTTTATGAAAAAAATGTATGAAACTTGTACATTTTTATATATCTATTATATTGCGCAATTCATTGAGCACTTATTACAAAAAACCGCACATCAATATCTTATATAGTTCCGAAGTTATTAAACAATACACTACACGTTGTCAGTGCGGTGCTGCCGCCATACGTGCAATTTCGATACCTTACCTTGCCTGCCCGAAGTGCTCAAGGCCCTTTTTGTTCAAAATTTGCTATATGGGATAATGGTACGTTGTATTTGTCAAACAATTAATTTAATATTTTTATTAGGTATCTTATTTAAGCTGCGGTGGCCTAGTGGTTCGACCCCCGCCTCGCATGTAGAGGGTCGGAATTTCGAATCCGGCTCGCACCTTTAAGTTTACTTATGTGCGAAATTAAATTTGAATGTACCACTGGGCTTTTCTGTGAAGGAAAACATCCTGAGAAAACCTGTACGCATCTGCGAAAGGATGTATGTGAAGTCCCCAATCCCCACTGGGCCCGCGTGGGGACTGGAATATGGCCCAAACCCTCTCATGATGTGAGGAGGCCTGTGCCCAGCAATGGCCGTTAATAGGCTGTTGTGGTGGTGGTAGTGGCATTATCTTATTCATTCTTCCTCGTCAACGCTGGCCTTCCTGAAAATGAAATCGCTATGAAATATAGCATATGTTATGACTGAAACGCTGCAGGAATTACAACAGATATTGAGCGACCTAGCTCATTTATCCCAGCTCATTGTTCTCCGGATGAACTTGGTTAAAACCAAGGTCATGTTCAACGAGCACGTTGATCCGGGACCGGTCTCCGTAGATGGGATCTCTCTTGAGGTTGTTTCGGAATATGCTTACCTAGGACAAATCAACTTCAAGAAAGAAATCAAGACAAGAATTCGAATGGGCTGGGCAGCATTTGGCAAACTTCGGCGAGTCTTCTCAGCGTCAATACCACAAAACTTGAAGATTAAAGTCTTCAATCAGTGCGTCCTACTGGTAATGATATACGGAGCCGTAACGTGGACACTCACGATCCGTCTGGTCCACCATCAACTAAAGGTTGCTCAGCAAGCTATGGAAAGGGCTATGCTTGGTTTATCTCTAAGGGATCGAATCTAGAACGAAATAATTCGGCAGAGCACCAAAGTGAACAGACATAGCCCAAAGAATTAGCAAGCTAAAGTGGCATGGTCCGGTCACTTTTGCCAAAGGACCGACGAACGCTGGAGCAGACGAGTTCTCGAGTGGAGACCACGAATCGGCAAAAGAAGCGTAGGACGCCCTGTGGCTACTGGCTAGATGGAGAGATAACTTTCGCAGGGTTGGTGGCAGAAACTGGAAGCTAATAGCTGAATACAGAGCTAAGTGGCAATCAATGGGAGAGGCCTATGCCCAGCAGTGGACTGATGCACGCTGATGATGATGAAATATAGCATTACTATATTTCGCCAAAGGCCAAATGCGAAAGTAAAATACAGATTCAGAAATCCTAATGATCATAGTAATGCTTTATTTCATCATCATCAGCGTGCATCAGTCCTCTGCTAGGCATAGGCCTCTTCCATTGATTGCCACTTAGCTCTGTCTTCAGTTATTAGCTTCCAGTTTCTGCCACCAACCCTGCGAAAGTTATCTCTCCATCTAGTCAGTAGCCACAGGGCGTCCTATGCTTCTTTTGCCGATTCGTGGTCTCCACTCGAGAACTCGTCTGCTCCAGCGTTCGTCGGTACTTCGGCAAAGGTGACCGGACCATACAACTTTAGCTTGCTAATTCTTTGGGCTATGTCTGTAATTTTGGTTCTCTACCGAATTACTTCGTTCCAGATTCGATCCCTTAGAGATAAACCAAGCATCGCCCTTTCCATAGCTCGCTGAGCAACCTTTAGTTGATGGTGGACCAGGCGCACCGTGAGTGTCCACGTTTCGGCTCCGTATTTCATTACCGGTAGGACGCACTGATTGAAGACTTTAGTCTTCAAGTTTTGTGGTATTGACGCTGAGAAGACTCACCGAAGTTTCCCAAATGCTGCCTAGCCCATTCGAATTCTTGTTTTGATTTCTTTCTTGAAGTTGATTTGTCCTAGGTAAGCATATTCCGAAACAACCTCAAGAGAGATCCCTCTACGGAGACCGGTCCCGGATCAAAGTGCTCGTTGAACATGACCTTGGTTTTAACCAAGTTCATCCGGAGACCAATGCGCTGGGATGAATGAGCTAGGTCGTCCAATATCTGTTGTAATTCCTGCAGCGTTTCAGACATAACATATGCTATATTTCATAGCGATTTCATTTTCAGGAAGGCCAGCGTTGACGAGGAAGAATGAATAAGATAATGCCACTACCACCACCACAACAGCCTATTAACGGCCCACTGCTGGGCACAGGCCTCCTCACATCATGAGAGGGTTTGGGCCATATTCCAGTCCCCACGCGGGCCCAGTGGGGATTGGGGACTTCACATACATCCTTCGCAGATGCGTACAGGTTTTCTCAGGATGTTTTCCTTCACAGAAAAGCCCAGTGGTACATTCAAATTTAATTTCGCACATAAGTAAACTTAAAGGTGCGAGCCGGATTCGAAATTCCGACCCTCTACATGCGAGGCGGAGGTCGAACCACTAGGCCACCGCAGCTTAAATAAGATACCTAATAAAAATATTAAATTAATTGTTTGACAAATACAACGTACCATTATCCCATATAGCAAATTTTGAACAAAAAGGGCCTTGAGCACTTCGGGCAGGCAAGGTAAGGTATCGAAATTGCACGTATGGCGGCAGCACCGCACTGACACCGTGTAGTGTATTGTTTAATAACTTCGGAACTATATAAGATATTGATGTGCGGTTTTTTGTAATAAGTGCTCAATGAATTGCGCAATATAATAGATATATAAAAATGTACAAGTTTCATACATTTTTTTCATAAAATTACAAAAAACGAAAAAACGAAATTATTTTTTCAATAATGAAGGTTTTTCTGCTATTTATCATATTTTTTTACCACTTCATTATTTTTTTTATGATAGAACAATTCATTTCCTTTCGATTGACATCTTAATCGTCAAAATCGGACAACCCGTTCAGGTTTAGAAATTTTTAAATAAAATTTTGAACAAGTGGCG